>JAQIVF010000761.1:0-18367 GCA_034698365.1 Steganacarus magnus
ATTCGGTTATTTCTACAACGATAACATCTTTATTAATCACTTTTCTAGTGAAAAAAATTTACATAATAAATTTAAAAAAATTTTAGTCAGGGAAACTATTCAGCTATGAATGTGTGCATATGTTCAACAAAAATGGAATTAAATTTAAGTACTTTATTTCACCGAATTGTGTTGTTTAAAAAGGTGAAAATTTAAAATTTAAATAATTTTTAAGTCAAATTGCTTATTTTTTTATTGTGGAATTCATGATAGCATTTTATCGTTACCATATAAATATAATCAGTGCTTTTACAATTAATCAAAATATAACATTCGTCTAAGTTCTTGACTTAAAAAAATTTTCCTGACTTATTGATAATTATTTCTTGTCTTAAATAATATTTTATTTTTCTGTTTTTATTCTTGCATTTTTTCAATTTATTTTTGTTTTGTTTAAATTAATTTAAAACAATTGTTTTTATAGACAGATATTGTTTAGTAAGTAAGTATTAAGTAAATGTTATGAAAGTCAATGTAAAGATACTGCCCGTACCTGTAATGAACTAAATTTTGAGCTTTTGAACTAAAAATGAAAAATAAAATTTCATAATCTTAATGATATACCGGTAATTGTTATTACGTCATTAATTTACAGTAAATACCAATTCAATTACAATAATAAAAATTACATTTCTTTAAAAAGAGTTATATATAATATATAATATAGTACAACAGTATTTTATTAACCAAATTAATCAATGCCTTCGTGTTAAAACTCTTTATTTGAGCAAAGCTTTCATGACTTGTAATGTAATAAAATCAATATTACGGTTGAAAACACATAAGTTTAGACAGCGTAGTGATCACTTATTTCCAAAAATATTGAGTCTAGTATCGAAAATAATGGTCAACACATGATTTTTTAGGGTTAATAACGCGCAAAATAATTCTTTTAATTTGTTTAAATTTGATTTTCGTATTACTGTATTAATAACAAATAATATAGAATTATAATAATTGTCAGTAATTTATTTCAAAATAACGATACAGTTGTACTCAAATAAAATAATTATAGTTATATCGAATACTTTGCAAATAAGAATCAAACATTTGTCGTTAACTGCAATATAAGATTTAAAGTAAGATTTTCTAATTTATATTCCTTCACCGATAATTTAATCGATTTGTTCCAATTGAATCTCTGGCGTAATAACTACCTCTAAAATAATCGTGTTGTCCTTAATGAAACCTTTTTTCGTGTCTAAAAGGCTGGACCACGACATAAAGCGGGAAAAACCCCAATCAGATTCTTCAGCAAAAAAATATGTGCTTCACATTTCGTTCCATTGAACAACCATTTGTTTGATTAATTACTTTTAACTGTGAGCTCGCTTCGAAACACCAATCGATCGAGACATTACAACTGTTGCATTCAATATAATATTTCAGATATTCAATATTGTTTTTAGTCGACTGACCAGCCATTATTCTCCACTTAAATCCGTAAAACATAATCGCCGGACTATAGTCATACTCAATATTGTGAAGTGAGCTCACGTTTTCCACTTTGTATTGAAAAGAAGACTTAAGTAGAGATTTATTGTTCTCTGCAGAAACTGACAGCGAATCCAAATCATTTTTGTTACGAGTGTCTTGTGTTAAAATCTTTTGTAGATCAATGAACTCGTCTTTCAAAACACTCGACTGTTTAATTGAATCATCGAACTGTTTTAATGATTTGGTGTTAAATTCAATAACTGTTTTCATTCTCTTATTCATTACAAACATATTAGATTTAAGTGTCTTATTTTCCAAATTTAATTTCGTGTTATAACCTTTAATCTCTTTAACTTCCGCTCGACTTTTGTTAAGTTCTTCAGTCAATTTTTTAATATATTCGCTGTGTTTCTCAGTTAACTCTTTATTACTTTTTACCAATATTTTCATTTTCTCTAAAAGATTATGATTACAATCATGTGTACGTATTTCGTTGTTTTTCTCGTTACAAACATCGCAAATCGCTTCCGGATTATATCGACACGTTTCGATGTGACTCTCAAGTTGTCCTAAAGATATACGTTTATGGCAACCCTTATCATAAAAATCACACATAATCTCCAACTTTTCCAACATATTTTTAACGAATCGTTGAGGTTTTAATAAGTTATCGGCGTTTAGTAATTTGCGATCATTGGGACAGCTGTTCGATGACTGAAGCCATTGTCTCAAACAGTCGCCACAAAATATATGATCACAACACGGAGTGACCACTGGTTGGCTTACTATTGCCAAACATATGCCGCACACCAACTCATCGTCCGATTCACGTAAACCAAAAAATCGCGATTTATCAAAACCAGGCATTCATAAGAGAGTGCGAACTTCACAAATTGATTTATTATTTATTATTGATTAAAAAATACAGAAAAGGCTTAATAATTGCAGTATAATAACACATTAAAATTGTGTATTGAAATACAAATTAATAAACGATGCATTATGTGACGAAATAGTTTGTTTGCATATTTTGTTAGTAAGTGATAGCCCGGTACGAGCATTAACGTGTTGTCGTAATTTCTAGCAGTGACTGTATAGATGGCAGAAAGTTAACCTCTAGACTTGGATCTGAACTCAGACTCGAGTCTTTTGAAGTGTAGGTCCCGAGTTAGTCTTTGATGTCAGGATAGGTCCGAGTTCGAGTTAACTCATCGAGATTCTGAGTCCAGGTTCGAGTTCGACTATAAAAGACTTGAACTCGAAATGAGAAAGTGTTTGATATTTTTTTTGAGCCCAATAGAGTATTCATATTTAGAACAATTTAATAGCAAAAAGAATATCAGTCGTCATTGATCAGGTTATCGATGAACGTGTTTATTCGCACTTTAAACCAAAACAATGGCATGTTTTCACATATTTCACAAGTTTTGAGATTAATGTTTGGCTAATGATTGTATTTTCAATTATTTTAATTTCATTTGTCATTTCAAACATTGACAAAGCGTTCGGTAACTTTCGAAGTAATGTTTGGCAATATAGTACTATACTATTGTCAGAACCATTTCCTCGTAAAGCTTATCAAAGATCGGTTAAACTATTCACTCATAGAATAGTATTGACAGTATGGTTACTATCATGCACTGTATTATTGAATGCATTTTCTGGTGTTTTGCGAGGATTTTTCATCAGAAATTTTTCACCGGATGTTATCGATTCTTTTGAAGAGCTGTATTACAGAAATGATGCCAAAATTGTAGTTTTTTAAGGATCTAATTTTAAAAACTATGTTCAGCACTATAACAGCACCGATTGCTTTAACTTCTAACATAAATGATGATCAGATCCACTATTTTATCGGAACAAAAAAAGACAAATCTACCAATAATATATGAAAATATTAGTGAATTAACATTAATAAAAATTATTTATAAAATTCAATTTGCTATCGGGTTGTGTCGGGTTTTACTTTTAAATTTTTTAGCTCTCTATATATATATAGTGAGAGAGAGAGAGAGAGAGAGAGAGCTTATGGATTTGACAATGTCTGTCCGTCCGTCTGTTCGCAGTCCTCTTAAGTCCAATTTGTCTGCCTTTTACAAACTATATCTTAATACTTTGTAACATGCATAAGACAACTTAATAGTCTGTAAAGTCGTTACGTTTGAATATTACTATGAGTAAAAATTCGCTAATGTAACAATTATTAAAACACTTTTTAAATTCACCTAATAATATAAATTTAAGTCACCTAATAATATAAATTTAAGTCACCTAATAATATAAATTTAAGTCACCTAAGATAGTGAGTTCCATTATGAATGTTCCACTCTTGTTTTACTATGGGTTTTCGTGTTAGCGGGTTTTTATATCAGTTCAGTTCGATTTGACACTACAGTTTTACCTTTCGGGTTAAGAACCCATAGTTACGGTTATGTTTGATTATTTGAATTTCTACCCGAAACATCTTTATTAATCACTTTTCTATTGAAAAATATTTACATAATAAATTTTAAAAAATTTTAGGTATAGAAACTATACAGCTATGAATATGTGCATATGTTCCACAAAAAATGGTTATATTTTAGTACTTTATTTAACCGAATTGTGTTGTTTAAAAAGATGAAAATTTAAAATTTAAATAATTTTTAAATCAAATTGCTTATTATTTTTTATTGTGGAATTCATGATAGCATTTTTTCGTTACCATATAAATATTATCAGTGCTTTAAACAATTTATAAAAATATAATATTCGTCTAAGTTCGTGATTTAATTTTTTTTTCAAGATTTATTGAGAATTATTTCTTGCCTTAAATAATATTTTATTTTTCTGTTTTTATTCTTGCATTGTGCAAATTATTTTGCAAAAAGTTAATAGTTTTGTTTAAATTAATTTAAAACAGTTATGCTAATAGACAGATATTGTTTAGTAAGCAAGTATTAAGTAAATGTTATGAAATTCTACAGAAAGATACTGCCCGTACCTTGAAATGAATTAAATTTTGAGTTTTTGAACTAAAAATGAAAAATAAAATTTCATATTCTATTTCATTCAAAGTTATGACTTGAAGAATAAAACTAAATCTTAGGTAAAATGCTTTTGAAAGAAGTTTATTTTATATGTTTATTTTTTTTGCATTAAATTTTTTTTCCAAGTAATTGTTATTACTTAGTGCACAAATTTTTAAATTTACTAAAATAATAAGATATTGACATAATACTGATAATATGCTCTAAAGTTTATTTTAATGCAATATACTATCTATAGCTTTATTTACTTTTACTGTAGTTTTTATTCACTTCATAATCTCGTGATCTGATTCCAATTTTGCAACACGTAAACTAAATTATTTAACATAGAAAAACCGATAGCTTTTTCTAAAATGTTTTTCTATTACTATACTGCACATGAAATGCGAAACAATCGATGTTTGTTCGGTACTACAGTATAGTATTTAAAATATTTTGCAAAAATAAATTACGCAACAAATTACAATTTATTTAGATTAAAACCTAATATATATTATATATATATATGACAACATTACAATTTTATTCTTTGCTGAAAGTTGAAAATAAATTTTTAAAAGTAAATTCTAAAAAAATTAAATTAACAGGTGACTAATGAGACAACAGATCGATGTGAATGATATTAAATGTACTGAAGTTATATGAATCAATTAAAAAAATTACAAATCAATTTATTTCGTAACTATAAATATAACAAACACAAAGTTTAAAAACATCAGTTAACAAAAAAAATAAATATTTAAACAAAAATAAATGTTTAAATAATTAATTTAAAAAAAATCAATTTTATTTGTCATTATTCCTATCGTTATCTCTATCATTGTTTCTATCATTATCTCTATCATTATTCCTATCGATATCCGTTCCACCAATCTTTTGACGCGTCTTATCCTTATTACGTATAACACTAGCGATCGCGTAATGTTTAGTCTTGCCGTTACTCTTGGACATGCACTCATTTTGGTAAAAATCGACTGCGAAGCATAGCTCGCATTTAGTTTCGGGTCCGTACGGCATCTGACATCTTTCAGCCGCATAACGCGCGTATTCTTGTTCGCTGCGACTGCTAAATATACCGCCGTTTCTCACCCATTTTACGCACTTCACGTAAACGGGACCGCATTCTTCTGGTTCTGGTTCTTTGTAGCACTTGATCTTATTTGTTGTGATGATTAGAACAAACACGCTCAGCACTGATAGACCATTCATGACACGAAAAAACGAATGATGGAGTAATTATCGGATGTGTTTGATTTCAAATAATAAACATGAATCACACGCAATGACGTTATGCACACTTAATTGAAGCACATATGTTTTCAAACGCAAAACAGTCTCAATGATAACTAGTTTGCCAGTGTTATTAGTAACCCATTAAAGTAATCTATAGCTGATGAAATTAAAAGTTTTATTACAGAAAATTATAAATTACAGAAACTTCTGAATTATTTAAGCATAATATTAATCAAATATTGCACAAAATTAATATTTATACTTAAAAAAGTCAATCCAATGCTAAAACTTCAGTATAGCTTTCAACACAGAAGAGTGTTCACTCAACTGTTAATTTCAAAGCGTCGATAATTAATTTCAATTAACTTTCTAACGCTTGTTTTTAAAATGTTTATTTTACAAATTTCTAAATACATTTGATTCTCAAAAAAAATTTGTACAGTTTATGTGTCCTCATTATTATACCAGTGCATCATTAACTGATGAAACTTCCAACAGTTTAATAAAGTAAGCGCTCAGCAATGATAGAATCTGCAGGAAAATTTAATTCAATTTTTGTCACAAATTGTTTAAAAAGATTTAGAAATTACTTGATAACAGCTGAAGTGATTCATGATAAATAGTTTCCAACAGTAAAATCCAACTTTTTTCTCACTTATTCTCTCAATGAACGCGGAAATCTAAACAAAAATAATAGAGTTAATAAAAAATATTATAAAAGGTATGTAAACTTATACTAAAATAGCATTTGACAAACCTTTACTAATCTATTAATATCGACACGTTTTCCTATGATTTGAATGAAAAATTTATTAATCAGTCTAAAAGTTTTATTTGCTTCCGACTCAACCGAAGACGCAGTTCGCAGGAAAAACATTAACCCTAAAGCCATGAATACCACGCCATAAATAAATATCGCTTTAACTGTGACACTCATTTTGCCGAATAAAACGTTATACAAAATTAGCGATAAACATGACGACAGCACAAAACAAAAGTTTAGTATGAATTTTGAAAAGTACTCGTTATTGTAATCAGCGATCTCGGCGTACACCGAATTTGACTCAATTAAAACTTCATTGACACTAGATTTTGTGAACACTATTCTATTCGCAACTCTCGAACATAATCTCTCATTGATTTGTTTAACTTTTAGCCGCAAATACTGGCAAACAATATAAAAGTAAACCAACTGCCAGGTTATCATTTTGACAACAGTAGAATTGATTAGCATAAATAATAAACTCCACGGAAGCGCTAGAGTTAGCAATAAAATCGCGTTTGATCTGTAAGAGTATAGCGCTAGCGGTATAAATGCGCACAAAAAGCTAAATACCGGACCAGCAAAATAATGCGTGAGGTTATTTGCGGTGAAAGCTATACGAGTATTTTTGATTAAATTGTAGATTTTCTTTTTATCCCGAAGACCAATGGCTTTGGGAGATATCAAGCCGGCCATCATAGCAAACGGGCGTAGATATGACGGATTCTTTCCGTAGTGATAGTTGTATATATTAATAAATTGAGAAATAATTGTAAACAAATAGATTTGAAGCATCATCACATTAAAATGTAGCCTCACTTTTAGAAAGTGAGAAAAGTCACCGAGAAATAGATAGAAGTCATCACTTTCGGAATCACTAACTATTGAAAGTGTAAACTTTAAGGAGAATAGGATGTTTGATGTTAAAATAATATATGGATTCAATATACAATTTCTCCGATTTGGACCAAAAGGATAAAGTGATAGACCAATACTGTAAAGATGACTTCCCGCTAATTTGATTATTAAATCCGGTGGCAATAAGTTTGTGATAAGAAAATGATTGTGAAAGACCTCCATAATTATTTATAACATTTTGTTTTTGCATTAAAAATGCTGATCTAAGCGCGAATACAGTAATAGAATATTTAAATAAAACAAAAAAATAAATTTCTTAATTATATGTCGACAAACTGCATAATTCAAATGAAAAAAATAGTTTATTGATTAATTTAAAAATATATGTTTTATAATAATAATATGTGGTGCAATAGTCAAGATAATTATGTTTTAAAATATATTTTTAGTTTTTTTTCTCTCTAATCAAATAAAAATAAGAACGACCTAAAATTAAGCTTAAATATAGCAGAAAATATTAATATATTTTGTCTGATGCTATAAATTGATGAGCCACGGGTAAACCAATGAGAAGTTAATTCCGGCCAAAATGCCCAAAATAGTGACCAACGCTCCCAGCATTGCGGCGGTTGACGCGTGTTTGGGTGACACACAGCGCGGCACATACATCATGCACAGACTGGACAGGTATCCGGAACTTAGTGCCAGAAATACGCCCACTATTACGTAAATCCAGTCAGATTTAATCAGTATTGACCACTTTCTTTCGTCCGGATTAAAGTTGCACAGAAGAAAGAACGGCACAAACAGTACTCTTAACAGCGCAAAGTATATGATATTGTCGGGTCCGGGTCTGCGAATATGTTGCGCCACGTAATTGCCGATTGAGGCGAATAAATTAAAAAATAAAAAACAGAAAACGGGTGTAAAATACTTTTCGCTAATAATATTGTCTAATGGTTTGATGTTCGCCTGAAGCGAGGGAAATACCGACAGTGAGACAAAATAAACGAGCAGTATATTTAGCAGCTGAACCCAAGTCTGTTTTAATACATAAATATATTGCTGTCTTTTGTTCAAATTGTGTGTAACATCATCGACCACTTTCGAGTTACCATTATGTTGATTACCATTATGAGTGTGATCTTCAGATATATTTATAGTTAATATCTGATCGCTGTCTGTAATTTGTTGCTTCTCTTTCATCATATAATACGTGTAAAATTTCTGTGAATACAATATGTAAAAGTATAAAACTTACGCATAATAAAACATAAAACTTAATCTTTCTTTACGTTTCGTCTGATGTATATCTCGGTTATTACGCACAGCATCAGAATAATAACCGCGAATGAAAAGAAATAGATCGCCACTAGTTTAGGATTTGGCGCTATAGCTATCGATATGATCATAAATAGTGCGGCAATAGTTCCGCTTAAGTTCATGCCAACAGTTACCGAATTAGTATAATGCATCGGTAGTTTTGCCGCAGACCCGTACACACAGCCCTGATATACACCGTTCGCTATATTTATTACTACAGCTGACAACATTGTTAGCCAGAAGAATAGCTCTGCCCATTCGGATGAATCAAGAATTGCTAATACTATTGTTAGCACAAAAACGATAGCCTGTATTATGAGTGTTACAATGATTCGTATTGAAAGTGATCCGTGGCTTTCAGTATAAAAATAATATAAATTAAATGTGTTAGAAGTTCATCTGATTAATGTCTTAGATTTTACATTTCAATTATTAACGTATGACTAATGATTTTATTAATAATTAATAAGTATGAAAAGAATTGAAATTTTAAAAATCAAACTTTGAAGAAAAGTTTACTATTTATCGACTAATGTTTTATAGTAGAGGGCCATAGTTACACAGACTACAAACCTCTAGGGGGGGCCTCTCACAAAATTCTCAAAATTCAAGGGGGGGGCAAAATCTCACCGGATTTAAACGACAATTTTTTCCGAATTTTAGACAAAATTATAGGGGTCTCAAAAACTCATCGGATTTAAACGACAATTTTTGAAAATCCCGATTTTCTAGGGGAGTCAACCCTGGGCAAGCCCCCCCCTCTGTGTAACTATGGTAGAGGGCAGAAGTTTGGAGGATATAAAAGTTTTAGCACTTTAAAAGTTTGGTGAGAAATTCTAAACTCAACAAAATCAAATTACTTAATAATTGTGATTACTATCTTACTTTGAATTAGCAAACATGTTAATTATTTGTAGCATAATGTTTGGCGCTTTTGAGGCAATTCCGAGATACGAGAGAAAGTTTGTGCGATAATTAGCCAATACTGGCGAAGCATTTGTCACATTAAGCTTGTAATCAACGAAGTACTGCAAGCGATAAAAAACAAACAAAGTTAAGGTTATGTGTGACAATAGTTATGCAATAATAATAATAATATAACGCAAATATTTAAATAGAGATAAGTAAAAATAGCTCATTTACTCACACTGTCGGCATTGATGAGCATATTCCACGGCAAGAGTGTGCCGATACCGTGAACCACTAGAATCATATATACCAAGTGGTATCTGTTATTTGAACGCATTCATTATTTTTCTTATTAGAAGTTTAATATTCTTTAAACGAACTAAACATTTTTGCATACTTATCATAGGGTTTTGTATCCATTATTGACTGGTTTTAATATAATTTGCGGTGAAAATTAATGGTGAAAACCCTAATTTAAAATCACTGATTATCGCAATTACTGCTGAATAACTCACTTAATCAATCAATAATCACATGATCAACCGATTGATGAAAATAACACAGAACCATATATTTATTATACCTCGAGTGTATCAGAACATAATTATTATGTGCAGCGTATTTAAAAAAAGTTTCACAAGTAGGTTAGCAGTGATCAAAAATTAAATATTTTAGTTTTACTTTTATTTAGTATATTTTGCCGATTAAAAGTGTTTAATGTCAAACTATTTTGCTGATAAACAAACTATCACTTATGCACTCAATAAAAGAGTCTCGGCTTTTGATCAATAAAAAAAGTTTCTACTGTACAGCGAAGTAAGAAATAAATATAAATTTAAATTAAACGCAATAAATATGAATTAAAATAAATTAAGGCCTATTAGAATGAAATAAATAAAAAATTTAGTCGATTGAAAGTAAAATGCCGTGCAATTCATTCCGCAAAACGCAAACAATTTCAATAACTTTCATTCGGAAAATCCTAGTTATACTGTACAGTATATGAGTTATATACAGATTACTTCTTTTATCTCATATAACGTTACATTCCAATTACACTCTCATCTATACACTCGACATCTACAGTCTACGTAACGTTTCTGATGAACTCAGCTTACGAAACATTTTGATTACACTTATATACTGTGTGTACACAGATCACGTTATGAAAATATTTTTTAAAAATTATCGCTTCCGTTCTAACTGATCAACACTTGTGTAAATATTTTGATTAATTAAATTTAAGAAAAACAAGTTAATTTGTCATGTCTTTTAGCGTAATCATGTCTAAACTCTGTCTAACGATAAAATTTGAATTTGATTTACTTTATTGTTATTTTTGGCCTTATATAGCTATAGCCGGCGTAACATCCAAATGAAAGTGTTAAGCATACTACACATCTCATTAGTGAATCAGTCAGAAATAGCGGTTATAGGAAGTGCGTCAGTCTGTTTGCTAAGTTTTGTAAAGAGTGTGTTACAAGTATAGCAAAGTATTTCATGTCCGCAGGAAATAAGAATAACATTAAAAAAATAAAGATAATGATTAGAATCTAATGATTAAAAAGAATACGAAATTATTAAATTACTGTTCATTGAAATATTTAATTAGAATGGTCTCAAGTGAGCCATGCATCTGGAAGTTGTGGAAAACCTATGAGTAGAAACCTTTGAAACCTTTGATTATACGAATTATTCGGTAGGTTTAGCACAAATAAATCAGGTGTTATCTTTATAGACACCATATTAATAATATAAATTTTTATTAGTATTTTTTATTAAAAATGTCTTGTCAATAGTGACGGGAACGTCAATTAATTTAGATTATAACGAAGTGTTGGAAAAGTTGATGACAGCGAATGAGTGAAGACCAAACTTGAAACTCATATATTTATGGACCGCAAAAGTTTAAATCAAACTAAATAAATATAATAAAGTGATAATAACTTAACAATGTATTTAATAAGAAAAAATATCAAATTTATTTAAAATATATTTAAATGCTATATTTTGAAACCAATGAACAATTGTAAAGTTGAGTAAACTACCGAATGCCACACTTATCAATAATACAAATCATAGAAAAAATTAAAATATTTTTGTACGCAATTTTTTATTAACGTGTAAGTTTTCAG
Organism: Steganacarus magnus; assembly: GCA_034698365.1. Taxonomy (NCBI): domain Eukaryota; kingdom Metazoa; phylum Arthropoda; class Arachnida; order Sarcoptiformes; family Steganacaridae; genus Steganacarus; species Steganacarus magnus. The sequence continues at coordinate 11,727 of JAQIVF010000761.1, forward strand.
TAAAAATTAAAGGTGCTATTGGTTCCACATTTCTCAAACCAAACCATTATCTAAAAACTTAAACCATACCAACCCAAACCATAATTTTAAAATGTAAACCATTAACATATTTTGCATATCAAATTTTATAAATAAGTTTAAATATAATATCTTAAATTTAATTATAAAAATATTTATAAAGCGAATAATTTTTAAAAAATAGATTTATACTAAAAATTTTTTTATTTACCGAAGTAACAATAAAATTTTCATTTTTTATTTGTTAAAAAATTTAAATTTTACTATTAAAAATATAGTTAATGGTTTAATGGTTTGTAAGTGGTTTTCTTTGAAATAGTGTAACAAAACCAATCCAAACCGCCTTCAAAAAATTGAAACCAAACCAACCCAACCCTTGGGTTAATGGTTAAAACCATAGTTTAACCATTATAAACCAAACCAATTGCACCTTTAGTAAAAATATTAAATTGCTTTTCTATGCAAATTCTTTCAATAGAGTATCTCTGGGCACAAAGAAGACTTGCTGCCAGATTTCACCAGTTTTCGAAATTATAGTGTGTGAAGAAAACACTAAATTTTGACAAAACATACAGCATTAAGTCCAGTTTATTTTCCTATGTTATTTATAAAAACTCCAGCTTGGCTGGAAAAATAATCAGGAAAGTCTAGATGTAGATAACTGTTATCACTATGTTGTTTGACCAGATTTTGTTTACTTTACAACAACCAATATCAACGATAGCGATGCGTAAGTCTTAAAATTATTATAGCACACTCACAACAACACGTGCAACACACGATAATTAATAAAACAATAAAACAATATAACGTTACACTTTCGTAATATACTGGTCGGTATAATAATTAATTAAATTATATTTTACAAAATAGTTTTGTGTCATTACAGTAAAATTAATTAATAGTAAGTGCGATCATATTTCAATACCAGTCATCGAGTATCAAATGCCGGGAACCGATAGGTCAAGATTTATTAATAATATTAGAGAAATCGAAGATGAATTTATATGTGGTATGTGTTCAGCAATATTCGTTGATTCACACACCACGCCGTGTTGTCGAGAGGTATATTGCGGTGATTGTATCGGACAATGGCTCAGTGAAAGACATACCTGTCCGCAATGATTATTATCTGTTTGTTAGATAAATATTTTTATAATATATTTTAAACGACCATTTGGTGGACTCGACTCAAGTTACGTATGGCTTCTCTCACTTTTAGCTAACAAACAGATATTATTCATTTAGGATTGAGTGCGGACCAGTGAGTGCTGTGAGAAAATATTTCCTAAATACTGTCTACGAATTTTAAAGAAAATGCAAAATAATTATTCAGACAGTAATAAAACTAATGAAATCTTAAAAAATTGATATATGTTAAGAGTGTGTTAAAGTATTGCAAATTTTATAATGTCAACAGAAAAGTTGTAATTCATAAACACTATAAGTAAATTTCATTTATTATTGACTTTTAAACAGTTAAAATGCTTGATTAAATTTTTTATTTTTAACTTGGAATCAGATTAAATACAAAATGTTTGTGAAATGTTTAATAGTTTAATATTTTATTAAAAAAATAACAAATTGATATATTTAACCAATTTTTTTACAGAATTCTGTACACATATTGTTATTTAACTGTACTGTAATTGTATTGACACTCTTGTGTGACTGAATTTGCTTTCATTAAGATATCACATTAAATTCAAATAAATTATATTTAACGAACTCACTCACACACACACACCAGCTTAATGTATATTTTAAGTAGTGTTGTTCCAATTTCATTTTATTTCAATTTCAATTTTGAAAACTTTTTGAATTTCAATTTACTTTCACCACAAAAAAGCATAGAAAGAAATGATAGCGATTCTATTGAAATAACCAATTCCAAGATAGTTTCATTTAATACATATATCCATTTCGAGCATTCATTAAAAGTATTGCCAGAAAAATTTACTGAAACCGCATTCGGGATTCGCATTACAAACATATCGAAAATTTAGACAAAAATTAGTTTCACCTAAATTTTGTGATTTAATATATAATATTCAGCGGACATACCAACCATTGAGTCAAATTTCTTTTTGCTCGCAACTCAAATAGAATGCTGCAAATCTACGCCGTATTTTGCACCACATTCTGGAGCCCATGTTTTTCACCGTTTTTGCTGCATATTATCGTTTTATTTTGCATTATAAAAAATTATTATCCCATACACTTTATTGTTGGAGATTTGTTGATTCATGTGTAGTTTATAACAAATGGAGTTTAAAGAGATCATCGGTCATCTGTCATCGGTCAAGAGGTGCGCAACTTTATTTGGGCGCTTATTTAATGCTTATCCGTTTTTTTTATTAATTATTCTCTTTCTGAAGATAAATGAGTACAAAAGTAAAGGAACTCTTATTAAGTGAACTTTAAGCGCGATAATAATACATTTAAGTACTAATTATTTCAACAACATTAATGATTAGATTACAAACTGTGTGTTTGTGTGTGTGTGTGTCTATCACTACATTGAGTGACGATTAATGACAATGAAAATCTATTCAAACAAAACAAAGTTGAATCGCACTCTTAAACGCACAAAATTTATTATTCGATGTTATTTATACATTTGAGATTTCAACGCAGGGATAAATGTTTGCACTATTTCTGAAGTATAATTTAATTTTAGAAAAACTGTTTTAAATTTTAATTGAAAGTAATGCCAGGATTTAATAAGTCGCGATTTGTTGGTCATCACGAATTGGACGACGATTTACTGTGCGGAATATGTTTGGCAGTGTTTAATAACCCAATGGTTACGCAGTGCTGTCAACAGACATACTGCGCCGACTGTATCGAACAGTGGCTTAAATCTAACAACACGTGTCCTAACGATAGAAAACCGCTCAACTTTGACGGTCTGCTCGAACCGCAAAGACTGATAAAAATCATGATAAATAAGCTAGAAATTAGTTGTGATTTCGTTGCAAATGGTTGCTCGGATCGCATACAGTTGGGTCAACTCACGCATCACTTGCAAGCGTGCAAATATAATCCGGAAGCGAAATGTGCGGCTTGTGGCGAGAAATACGGCCAATCAAGTGCCAAACATAACTGTTTGAAAATTTTGTGCAGTAAAAATCGCAATTTAGAAGAATGTATCAGTAGATTGAGTGAAGAAGCGGAACAAAACTGCGCTACAATCGAGAAATTAAATGAATTGAATGCGAAATTATCAGATGAAAATGAGAAACTCGTATCGCGTGACAAAGAAAATGCGAATAATTTGAAAAAGCTTAACAAAACTTATGAACAAGTATTGCATGAATTATATAAATGTAAAGCCAATCAAACAGAATTAACAGCAGAAAATTATAAATTAAAAAATGATAACCGAGTTATGGAAGAGAAAATTGAAAATTACGGCGAAATGATTGCTAAAATATCGAAACACTCGGATTGCATAAAATATGAGATGAGTTTGTTTGATAAGTGGTGTAAATCTAAAACTGGTAGCGAATGCACTGGTAATAATCAATTGGATGAGACAATCTCGGAGAAAGAGAAGGATAACAATCTGATTACCACTGCTGTGGACACGACATCATTTCAGTTTAAAGTGGAAAACATCAGCAAACTCAGCGATTTCGACTCTGTGTTCCAACATCCGGCCGTTTGCTCGAATGGTTTCGAGTGGAGAATCATTGCCGAGCATCACATCGATGAGCAGAAAGTAGAACAATATTTGGGCGCTTATCTCGGCTGTGATAACGGCTCATCGAGTGACTGGTCATACTATGCGAAAGTTGAGTTGAAAATCATTTCGTCGACAGACAGCTCTAAGGATTATTGCGTAACGTTTGATCACCGATTCTGTGACAACGAATCGCTGTACGGTTTCAGCGATTTTGTCCGATGGCATGAGGTTTTCGATGAACAAAATGGTTTTGTAACGAATGATAGCATAACAATAGAAGCGGTTATTTCCTCTATTCCTTTGATTATATATAAATAATTGAATTAAAAATTTTATTTGTTGTTTTATTGGTATTGTTTGTATTACAAGTTTTAAAAATGATCTTAAAGTTATACAATTTTTATTAAAAATAAAACAACAGTTCAATTGACTTCAAATTATCTTTAATATTTTTATCGTTTAAATATACGCTCGTTAACCAATGCTTATGTAATCTCAACGTTTAGGAGACATCTGACGATTAAATATATACTTTCGCCAATAGGTTTTGAAGGCAATTGTGTTCACTTCGCTGACCGTTGTTTTGTCCACAGTCACCACATATCGCTTGCGGATTATACGGACATTCTCTGATGTGTTGCTCGTACTGGCCATAAGTGATCACTTCGTTGCAACCAATTTCGCGATAACGGCATACCATTTTCAATTCATTCATCATTCTTCTCATATAATGTGTTGGCTTAGCCAACCACTCTTCGCTTAATTGTAGTCCGCATTGCGGACAGCTATGCCTTTTACTGAGCCATTGTCTTATACAATCGCCGCAATATGTCTCTCCACAACAAGTAGTGTACATATAATTAACGAATACTGCTGAACATATACCACATAATAAGTCTTCGATATTACTAATATCAATAAATCTTGACCTATCAATTCCAGGCATTTTACTCGATGAATGGTATAAGTGTTAGTTATATTGAAAGTTTGATCACACTTACAGTTAAATAGTGTTTATTTTACATAAAAATTATTAATTTTAATTTGATGACACTTACAATTTAATAAAATAATATTAGTTAGTGTAACGAAGAGCATACAGTATAACGAAAGTGTAACGTATTATTGTTTTCACAAAATATGCATTAATTGTCGCGTGTGTTGTACTGTACAGTACAGTAAGTGTTTCGAGTGTGATATACTGAGAGTATGTGTTGTGTGATATATTAAGATTTATCTATTCATCGCAATCGTTTGATTGGTTGTTATAAAGTAAAGCAAAATCTGGTCAAACAACATTGTGATAGCATAGACCACTGGATATTTTGTTAAAACAATTTTGTCTTTTATGTGCTAAATGTCAATTTGTTGAAACAAAAACACGTAATTTTCGGTAAGTAATACAAACTTAAATAAATTCTATTAGAATTTTTGTGTTACGCTACAAATAATTGACCAAAATTTGTGAATTAATCTGAAAGCAGTTTTTTGTTTTTAATTATTTCGTTCAATTTTGCCTTAGAGTCAAACATATATATATATGTTTAGATAATTAAGTGATGCCTGGTATCGATAAAACGAGATTCAATGCCGAAATTGATGAAGAGTTGTTGTGTGCACTCTAAATTTTGAACCTAACGAAAAGTAGTAATTGCTGATAGCAGTATGTGTTCACTGTGATTGCAGTCACACTTATAACACATTTTGTATACAGTGAGCAGTGTATACGCGATCACTGCTAGCGATAGTAGTGACTCGCAGCGTCAGTGCGATATAAACTCGTAGAGGCGGAGCATACACATGTGCTTTATCTGGGTTTAATGATATGTGTTTTGCAGATCCCAGATCTGTGCTCAAAACATACGCATTTTCTACTACGCACTGCCAGTAACGCCTTTGAGTTTTAAACACAGATTGTGTCGGAGCGGCGGTTATTTTAATTTATTTTATTGAAAATTTATAGTCAAAATCTAGTCAACAACTAAAATAGTGGTCACTAATTAAGAGGTTTGCATAATTTTAATTAAATGATATTTCGCTTACTCTATCGCGAGATATCATTACCGATTTTATTAGTAATAATAATTTAATTATATATATGATTGTTATTAAAAATGTATTATATGTTATACATTTAAACTCATACATATATATAGAAAGTATTATTATATATGTATTTGATTTTGGTAGTACTATATTTTTGTGTTGTATGTTTTACTATATATATTAGTATTAGTAATAACTATTACAACAGTCTTAATTCACATTTGCAAAAGTGATTTAAGACTGTCATTTGAGAGTTATTAATATTAAATTTAACTGTCGATTTTAATTAAATTAAATAAATTTATTAAAAAAAATTAGTAAAAATAAATTTTACTTAATTATTATAGAAACTCATGAGAATATGAGTCAGACGTTAAGCGTGTCTTTGCATGAATTATATAAATTTGACGAAAGTGTCACATCTGTGCTCACACAACCGATGACAAGGAATGTTAAAAGTTGCGGCTCTAGTGTCGGCAGAACTCGCGATAAAAAAAAACAAATGTCACAAATTTTTCATAATTTTAATTTCTCTGATCTCCCCTCTATTGACTTGGAAAATGTTACACAAACTTCTTTTGTCTCAGCAAAAGTTGTGCGAGAATCTATGAGTCAAAAGATTGAGATGATATCGCCTATTAAAAAATCCTTTAAAACTCAAATTGTCGACATTAGCAATAGTTTAGACATTAGTAATACTGATGCATCATTTAAATCACTAGAAAATGATGTTGCGTCAAGTAGTGAATCACAATTAAACATTGACTGTATTAGTGATAGGTCGAGATTAGGGAGAAAAATCAAATCTATAACATCTTTGAATGATTCACAGTATTATTCAGGCGAAAGTAGTAAAATTTTCGAAGAATGTGTCACACGCTTCTGTTAT
>JAQIVF010000762.1:0-18366 GCA_034698365.1 Steganacarus magnus
AAACAATATGCGAAACAATAAATAAAACGAAAAAAGTAAACAGAAAGCAATATTAATTAGTTACAGAAAGTTTTTAATTGACTTTACACACTACAATACGACTTTGGCTTAAAGTAATAAAAATGTAGGCATTCTGCTATACCGTATGTATGCTTTTTATTGGCGGCATTTATTGTACATGTGTGTGTGTGTGCAGTAAGCACAGTATTTCATCATAGAGAAGCCTACAGGACATGAAGCTTACAAGTATATAAAGAGCTCTGCGACTGCTCTCCCGTTTATCATTGTTTCTGATGAGAGACTAAACTGTGCGTTCAATTAAACTAACTTACTATTACCTGAAAAGTATTGTGCTTTTAAATATTTAATCACACATATTAGTATTTGTTAGTTTTTATTGTATTTCATTCAACTAAAGTTTGTGAGAGAGAGAAAAAGTTTTTCGGAGTTTGGTTGGTATTTCGCAATTTAATTTCGAAAACACGACTGCAACACAATTGCAAGAGTAGTGTCAATAACTAGAAGCAGCAGAACTAATTCGCTTGTGTTTTTAGTGATTCTTCGCTGTAAACTCTATACTGATTTTATTGGATATTTCTCACTAAATAAAGTTTATTTAGTGGGAAATTCACTTTAAGTTAAGACACACAGAAAAGTTACACAGAAAAACTTTTATAAAACTGATAAAAAGTATTTTCGGAAACGGACTTAAAGGCAATGAGAAAATATTGTTTGAAGTGAATCAGAAGAATATTCTAATTAGTATAAAAAAACTTTGAATTAATAAATCAATAAAAAAATGAATATCGGCGAACGGCATACGGTGAAACTGATGGCACTATCGGCTATACTTATCATTCTCATAATAAGCAACGCAGTGGCAAAGCCTGTCCAGCAACAACTGAGAGAACAAAAAATAAGGTAAAAAGAAAAAATTTTCTCATTTTCAATATAACGAAATGTGTTATTTCTTAAATAAATTAGTGAAAGAGTTTTTCTAATAATAAGAGTTATAATGCAGTAATAATAAGTTCTAACACAGTACCGGATGGACACAGTAAATAAAAGATTTATGATCAAATTTAGCCTTATTTTCATGGGAAGACTAAACACATTTTTCTCGTTTTAATTATTTATCTAAACTTGTTGTTTAGTTTTCATGACATATTCCCAATAAAGACTATACCGGAATCGAGACTATAGAGTAAATTTCGCCCTTTTCTCTCACTCTCTATTTAATTTAGCGTTGATTCATTGATCAAAAAAACGTTTTTATTACGTATAATGTATAATGTATTGTATAAATTAAAGCTGCCATTATTTATAGCTATTTAAAAACTTACCCAATTTTAAATTAAAATTCTATTTAAATTGCGAAAACTGTTTTATTCAAATACCACAAGTGAAAAATACTATTGTATAATTTAAATGCTGCTGCCTTTTTCACACAATTTCCATTAACTTTCAAAGTTTCAATTAACTTTGACTTTAGCTTTCGTCTTATATATTGCCCGTGTATTTTTTTTTGTTATCATTTACATTACAATATATTGTAATGTATATTTCGGTTTTATCAAATAGTAAATATTTTTCTTAATATAGAAGTTTTGTTTTTTATTTGTTTTCCCAGTTTTAATAGTTTAGTACACTCGGCGAATAAGTTATTATCATTAGTTGAAATGTTGATCACCCTAAATATGAATCCAAACATTTAGTCGGCGCAAAAAAAACAAATATGAGATAAGAGAAGCCTTATGGCCAATGATGACTAATGACACTAATGACTAATAGCTTAGCATTTATGATATTGCGATATATAATAGTCTTCGAGGATTTTGCGATAGAAATCTTGTTAAAGAATCGCAAAATTATTAGTTTCCTTATTTTTGTGTGTTATGCCATACAGACACACACATTAATTAAATTATAATTAAAATTTTCGTTTTAAAAATTCGTATTTAAGAGAATTCGCTTACGAAAAATTCATCTTTTATTGCCGTATAATAGAATTATATAAGTTTTAAACTCAGTACAAACATAATTATTTCAATTTAAATAAGTGCTACAGTATTTACTTCTAACATTAGTTACTGTGCTGTATTATGTGCGCGATATCAGTGCCCTAAAAACCTTTCACCAATTATTATCGAAAGTCAACTGCTAGAAAATAATAAGTTTTAGCCGAACTACTTGTACAATGGTATTGGTTTAGTTTTATTTCTCTTTTTATCATTCGAATCGCAAGTGATATCTTATATTACAGGCGCAAAGTAAGAAACTTTTATTCATAAACAAGCGAAACGAACAGTTAAAAGAAATGTGATCAGCATTTCGACTGTGCGTAAAATAGAGCTATTTTTTATTGGAATGTAAAAAATGTTTTATGATAAAAGTGATGATTAAATTTTTGTTTCCATTGAGTGAATCTCTTTTGGAAAAATTTCTCTTTGGGGGTTTAAAGCCTCGTTCGTCAATCTTTATCGCCACTGTTTCGATTATTGGATTATTCGCGCGATCAATGAATTCTGAAATACACTGCAAGCCAACTGCGTTAAATTTTTTTTATGATTATTTTTAATATTTTGCGACATAATAAAGTGTTTTTATGTGAAAATATTCCGAATTAGTCATAACTTTAACTAGAAAAGTCTACAGCACTAATATTTCACAAAAGAATTAAAAAAAATTGTTTTATCAAATCCTTGTTAAGAAAATCCTAGTTATATTATTATAAGCTTACGTGTTTTGTTACTTTCAAATCTTACTTAAAAGGAATACATTTCGGTTATAGGATTTTTTCGGAGATACTCGGAGATCATTTAGGATTTCGGATATATTCGTGTAGTAATTTCAGTCATATTCAAATATCAATAAAAATTTTAAATAGCTTTTCCGCTGTTGTTTATCAAGAATAATACTACGATTTGAGATAAAAAAAGAAAATACCATATCCTACATAGATATCTTCATCCTATTATTTTTTTAAATAATAACCTTAATAGGCTCTTGAAAAAAACCTCATAATAAAAAACCTTATATTAAACGAAACATATTAAGCTAATGAGTCAAAACTGACGGCAGCTAAAATTAAGTTATCTTATTGAACAATACTGGAGGCGTATGACGTTAATTCAATATAAACTGATTAAAACTAAATTTATATCAAAATATGTAATGTATAAATATACGTATTATTTTCAAAATACGTCAAAGTATTTTCTCGATTCATATGATATATTCAACCATTTGTTTACAGTATTACGTATTCATCCGTAAAGCCCTAATCGAGAAATGCGGTGCGACGACGACGACAACTGAATGTTGCTGTTATCATTTTGCGCATATTTCAATGCTTTTTATATGAAATTCTTTAGATAGCATTCGTAATTTTTGTTTTTTTTTCTTATGACTGACTTCCAATTGACATAAACTTTTATTAGCGATGCGGTGCACCAAATTAATTGATGCATTCATTTTGATGAGATGAGATCACTTTTTATTAACACTGACTCTGAATGATGCATTAAACAGTAGTAAAACAATTGCATTGCCAGTCATAACTGTTTTATCAATTTAGTATTAGGTCTCATCATATATGAATTGAGGATTCAGTGCACACAGCAGTTGCACTCAATTGAACTTTCTATCTAAAATTGCTTTTCTTTCGGTAATTTTTCTCAATAACTTCTTATTTTATTTTGACAATGATTTTATTTACTTTAGTCGCCAACAATGCCCTATTAAGCAATTAATTGTTGAAAGAGAAAATGTTTCAACTCAGCAACAACTACTAGCTAACTATACAAATGCATGGTATGTAAAGTTGTTGTACGTATCAAATATTCTAACTTAAAATGAAATTTAATATTTTTTTCTGAAAAAATAATAAAATTTCTAAAGGAACGCATCGCTCATTGTACTCAAAACTTCATTGTATTTTTTTAAAAGAAGTAGAAAGCAGTGACTTCTTGTTTTGCGAACTTTTTCGAAAAAAAACAATAATTAATACACAGTTTTTATGATAATTTAATACAGTTTGATGGTTTACACAAAAGCTTTTTTGAATTATACAATACCACCACATCATCATTATGTAACTAAATGTCACCGGCATTTAGCAGTGCCAAACACCAGGAAATATAGGTCATTCTAACGTAATTAGATCTTCTCTACTATATTTGTTTTATCAAATCGACTTAAAAACGTTTTATTACATTTGAAGAGTACGTCATTAAAAGAAAAAAGAACTGCAATTAGCGTTTTTTTTTAGAAAAAAATCTGTTATAACTCCTATTAAATACTTTCACTAAACTTTGTCAATGATTTTTAAGTGAAAATTTCTTTTTTCACAAAAAAAACTCTCTTACCTCTTTATATAAATGTGTTTCAAAAAATGAAATAAAAGTCAAATCATATTAAAATCAAATTTATTTTTTTATTGCACAGAGATAAGAGAAGCGGAATTTCAGATCAAAGACTCGCCGAACTGGAGACACTTTTAGAGCTGAAAAAACTGCGAGAGAGCTCGCGAACACGAATGCCTATTGTGGCTTACGGTGTGATCGATCCCGACAAGATGTATGTAAACCAATTCCGTACATCCATTTCTTTATTAGTGTCAGTTTTAATCATATTATTATTTTCTTTTTTATTTAATTTTAGTGGCAGAAGAAGGAAACGCGAGCGTCGTTTCAGAAGTTATGGCACATATGAGGATTATAATAATAATAATAAAAATTCTTTATCGGACGAAACTAGAAGAACAAATCCGCCGTTCATTTTAGAGACGATTGACTATTAGAAATGAAGAGAAATATAAATATATATATAGTTATAAAAAAATGATAAATAAATATATTTGGTTAAGTTTTGGCTCATTCAACAAAAGAAAAATCTCTAGTCAAGTCTGATTTTTGAAACTCTCTTGGAACTCATACTTCTGGACATTCTCAGCAAATGCACAAAACCTCATTCATATATCTATATTGTTGTTATTGCGATCATATTATTTATTTTCACCTAAACTTTTTTGGAATTCATTTTATTTATTTATTAAGTATTGTTCGTTTTTTTTTAAAAGTAATTCCTTATATTTATATATAAATATAGTTAGAATTTTCTTATATACATATACTATACACTACATTACGTACATATATGCGTATATATATAATTAATTCTCATTTATAAGATTATTAATGAACTACAAAAAACGCTATGTTTTTATTTTATTTATTATTGTATACCTCTTTATTTTGTATTGAAAAAAAGTTTTTTTATTGCTTTTAAAGTATTATATTGTTTTAATTAAATTATTAAATGAAGACTACAAAAATTCAATGAAAAAAACGTATATATCATTTTTCTTTTATCATCACTTATTTTAACAAATTTTATGGCAGAATAATAATTGCAAATCAATTGTTGTCGCATAAAAAAATGTTTCGAATAATAATAATTATACAGTATATAAAGAAAAGTGCGATAATAATAATAATTAAATATAAATTAAGTTAAGAAAACAGGAATGTCAGCTAAAATTAAAATAATGGTATATTTAACGCTGAAAATTAATAATCATAAGACAAATATCGTTTATAGCTAACGTTAAAACAAATGACTAGATAGTAATAATAATAATAATAGTTAATAATAATTTACATTTTGTGTCAGTGTTGTACTGTTTTTGTTCGCTAATAATAAACATCTATACACAACCGAGAAAACAACTTAACTATTTAACATAATAAATATTTTTTTTAAATTGCATCTATAAGAACAGAACAAGTACGAAAAAAATATCAATAATAATAATAATAATTAATAATAATAATAAACAGCTAAAAAATGTTTCAACAGATTCGTGTTGTGTGTGTTTTGGCTGAAAATTAATTATTAAGCGCTAATTTTGAATGGTCTGCAATAAACAATTCCAATTTTCAACTCTTTCGTTGTGCTTTATTGCCTCTTTGGGTTAGGCCTTCAAATCTCTTGAAAGTGTAGTTTATAAAAACCCAATCTTTTAAACCAGTAGTTTCTGCATCTTTAGACGGAGCCGATGCTATAAACGAACAAAGTTATTGTTATTATTTAAAAATAATATTATTGTTTAACAAAGAAAAATAAGACTCACGAATCTTAAGATCAACATCTGGGAAGTCATCAAAGTTAGAGGTATCGTCTATTGACTTAACTTCGACAGGTATAGCTGCTGGACGTTCTCTAAATGTTTCAATAAATGAAATTTAGAAATACAGCACAATATACTGTAGAATAATAGCACGTAAAAACAAACCTAATGTGTTCCCAATCGACGCCCTATATATCAAAAGATAAATAAATAAATAAAATGAATTCAGATAAAAATGAATTGAGTTTTAGTTTTGGTAACCTTAAAAAATGAGTGATTTTTTATTTCTTCGACTCCAGCTCCAGAGCCAATGCGTTTCTCCGCTTCAGAGCAAAATCGTTGAATTAAGTCACGCGCTTCGTTACTAATAGGCACTTCAGGAGGAAATATAAGTGTTTCGCGCCAATTCATCACTTTTCTATACGTTTCTTGAGGCGTTTCCGAGCAGAATGGAGGATAACCGATCAGCATTTCATACATAATCACACCCAAAGACCACCAGTCAGCGCTAAAATACAATTATTATTATTATTATTAGCGTACAATTGAATATCAAAATGATTTAAAATAATACATCGAAACATATCCCGTTTGCATGAATACTTCTGGAGCGATATAGTCTGGCGTACCGACAGTGGAATACGCCAACTGTCTTCTATTCTTTTTCCAACTCTCGGCTCTACGCTTGGAATCCATCGGATTTGAAGTGAAATCACTCGGCTTTGCTTGAGATAAATCGCGATAGAATTCAGTTCTGTGCGATTTTTTAAGACCAGTGCATAAGCCAAAGTCAGACAGTTTGATATGTCCCTAAATTAAACAAAAGAAAATCGATTTATTACATCTTTTTTATTAACAAAACTAATTAATAATTAGCTGCCTCACTCTAGCGTCTAATAGTAAATTATCGGGTTTTATATCTCTGTGAATGAAACCCAATTTATGAATAGAATCGATAGCGAGCGCCGTTTCTGCGATATAGAACTGTGTGCATTCTTCAGTTAGTGTGTCTTTTTTCATTAACAGTGTCATCATATCACCGCCAGGAAGAAACTGAAGAAAAAATAGTAAATTAGTCATCACTAAAGTTTGCGAGTCATCATACATATCCTGACAAATCAAAAAAATATATTCACTTAAAAGAACTTACTTCCATTATTAGGTATAAATTCATTGGATCTTGAAAACTATAGTACATCTTAACAACCCATTGATGATCAGCTTCGACAAGTATATCACGCTCGGCCCTGACATGTGCCACCTGCTCCTTCTCGAGCATATCGGCTTTACGTAGAATTTTCATCGCATACACGTGACCCGTGTCTTTCTTCTGCACCAAACGCACTATAATTTCAAATTTTCGAAAAATCAATTCAAAGAAAAGTTAAATTACAAGTTATGATACCTTCACCAAACGCTCCGCGACCGATCACCTTCAGAGGTTCAAAGTCTTCAACGCCGAGTCGTGATCTCTTCAATCGCAAAAACTCTGTTTCTTTCATAGCATGCTGAACACGTTTCTCTTGTTTCTAATACAACACACAACAACAACAAAAAAAAGGAGTTTAAACCTAATTTTTTTTCTCGTTCAAAAGAACATATATACTTGTTCTTCACTGAGGCCTTCATCTCTCATCGTTTCCTCTAGTCGTTCATGTCTATAATATATAAACACAAACAATGAATAAAAACGCATTAAAGATATATGTATATAAAAAACAGTACGATATTCAAGTTTTACGGGTTTAAAGATCTTTATCGTTAAAAAGCGGATTTTTTTAAAATAAAAAAAAAGGAAAATTAGTTTATAAAGCATTACTGTGTGTTACTTTGTGTTCGCGTTAAAAACAAAACTTTTTATCAAAAGTTAATATAATATATTTGCTCTCATTTCGTTCGCGTTTCAGTTGTGTGGTGTGAGGACAGAATTATTATAATCTATTTTAGAAAATTTTATTTTAAGCCTCATTACACACACACACACACAGAGAGAGAGACAGACAGACAGACACATAACCTTAAATTAATAATATAATGCTTATTATTTATTATTAGTTTATAAGTGCAGAAAAAAACGCCTTTATAATAAACAAATGCAAGGATCAATAAACTGAAAACAATAAAAAAAAGTGATACAACACTCAAATTATTTATACCACATATATATCTCTGTACTCACACAGAATATATTGCAGCAAAACACAGCTAATATATTTTGACATTTGTTTATAATAGCAAACAAAAAGTGGTTTTTCGATGGTGTGTGTGTGTGTGCCTGAAAAAACTTAATATAATGCACATATCAGTATATGATATAGCATTGCATAGCAAATACAAATGATTGCGTAAAAAAACTAAATATTATCTAATAGCAAATCATCATAAGGTTTTTTAAATTAATTAAATTACATATTAAGCGAAACTGAACGCCAATAAATGCTAACCTTTTTGCAAAACTTATATAATTTGCGTGAAAGTGCATCGAGAGAAAGTTGGGAGCAGTATAAGTGATAATAAAAAAGAGCTTGAATTAGTTGGTCAAACCTGTTCCGTCGTTCGATATGTTGAGTGATTAGATTAGAGTAATAGTTTTCGAGGTGAACCTTAGCTTTGGTGGCCTTATCGAGAGTGTGTCCACTAAATCGTATGCTTTGTTGAGCACTGGTATCAGTAGTTGCTGCCATTTTTCAAATATTCACGTTCACTCGCACTTACGCTTCAACAGCTGTATTGTAAACTATTCGCGAAAACCGTTTTGTTTCAGTTTTTATAATAACTATACGATGAAATAGAAAATCGCGCACAGATGGCACTAGTTTTGCTAATGTTTATTATTTTCAGTAAACACATTAAACTCATAACTTTTAACAACAACACAGTGTGAGTGTCTCTACTGGTGAGGTGTTTGCGCTCTCTATTAAAATATTAGACCGTTGAGAACGTGTTTCGCATTTCATAATGGACTCGAAGAACGACACCAATTTGGATCCTATTCTTACCATCAAATTGCCGGAAGTGTCGAAAGCGAAGCCTACAATCGAAGCCAGTAATGAAGAAAATAACGCGAATAATGGCGAACAGCACAGCATTATTGATGGCAAACTGATTAAAGAGGAGGATGTGGGCAGTCGTTTGACCAATGCTTCGTCCAATAAGGACTCTAATAAGTTGAAGAGTGACGGCAAAAATAGTGCCAATTCTAATGATAATGACGAATCGATTAAAATTGATCCGATTATATTAAAACAGAAGATGGAGGAGGAAGAGCGTGAAAAGATGCAGTAATTTATCAAATTGTTAACCTTTTAATTAATTGTTTGATGAATTTATGTTTATTATTAGAGTGCTTGTGTCTAATTTTTCCGAAGAACAACTAAATCGATATGAGATGTATAGAAGAGCAGCGTTTCCTAAAGCTGCTATTAAAAGGGTTGCTAATATTTTTTAAAGAAAATCATTTTATAATTAGTACTTAATTTTTACTCATACCGTAATTTTTAGTTAATGCAATCAATAACTGGTTGTTCGGTATCGCAAAACGTTGTAATCGCTGTGTCTGGCATTGCAAAAGTATTTGTCGGTGAAGTTATTGAAGAAGGTATCGGAATTAATATTGTTTTTTAAAAGTTACTAAATACTCATATTTTTAGCCACTGATGAGAGATTTTAAATCTTGATTTAGGATTAGATGTAATGGAAGCGAATGGAGAAACTGGTCCATTACAGCCAAAACATTTACGCGAAGCCGTTCGACGGTTACGATTGAAAGGAATAATGCCTGCAAAAAGGTCTAAATCTATTCTCTATCGATAAGGTATCATAAATATTACGCATAATAATCCTATTTGTATAGATAAAGATAAAGATAAAGAAATCACAATCAATCGAGAAATAATACTTTTATTTACTTAAAACATAAATCTTTCGAATCATATTTCATTTTAATGTAATATAAAAAAATATTGACACAAACTTATGATTTTTAACTTAAATTAAATTAAATGTATTTTATATTATAAATAACTTAATAGATATAACATATGAATGGAATTTAATTTACAAAATATATCAAACATAGTTTACAGTTTTTTGGTGAAAACTGTAAACCAATTAAAATATCGCAAAAGTTGGCACAAAAGATTCATCAACATTTGAGTGTGGAATGGAATGCTTTATGCCTAGAAATTTATCATTAACTAAATTAGGGTATAACTAATTAATAATAATAATAGTAATACGTAATTATAATAATAAATTGTAAATTTGGACAATAATAGGATCAATGAGTGAATATTTTTGTTTTAAATTGAATGTTGAATGTGAATACAGAATCAATTTGGTCTGTGCTTCGTTTTAACTTACTTATCATTTTCGTTAAATGCATCACAATTTTAAGCAAACATTACTTATTCTTAAACTGTTGAACCGCTCGACCTTTTATATACGGATTAAGATTTCTCTTGACGCCTGACTTATAAGGAGGAATCGACTTAATCGGTGAACACGAAGCGTAGCAAGAATTGTCTCGCTCTCCGTCACCCAAACTGTCCATTTCTCCGTTCAAACGCATCTTCTCTTTCTCGTTGGCAGCACTTATAACAGCCATAGCTTTACTGTCGACAACCGACAGTGCAATACCGAACTGCGCCGCATAGTACGTGAGCATAACCAACAAATGGCAATGTCTGGGGTCTATTAAGTTTGTGATTATACCGAACTCTCTCAGTCCAAGTGTAGTGTCAGAGATTGCAAAAAGTATTCCACCAAAACATGAGCAAAGCTTAGTCCACGTCCATAAGTCCTCGAAAAGTTGAACGCGAGCCACAGCTCTCCAAACCATCATAAGTAATAATACGTTATAAATTGGAACTGTTATGCTGAATATTGTACCTTATATTGACATTCAAGGATAGTTATAAGCAAATAAAACATTTAAATTATAGTTTTTTCAGAAACCTTCGAGTCCAGGATACATAACATAATGACAAATAGCACCGACAGCAGCACAAACGACTCCCGCGTACGGGTTAATCGGATAGAATCCAAAGGCAGTGATGTATGCGATGTGAGCGATGCCGAACACTAACATTCCCCAAATGAAACCCGAGGGCCAAACCAGGAGCGCGTCACCCAAACACGACAGCATTAGTCCGACTAAAACGCGTCTCGAGTACATGTGCTTATCGCCCAAACTGATGCCGTGAAGAATGACGAATATGCACAGCCATATTATTGGCAGGCATTTAAGTACGCATGTTAACCATAATGAGCTGTCGCGGTCCGACACCAACACCAGATATATGGCAACTGTCTTGAAAAATGGCACCAATTTGGGTCCAACGCATTTGATCTGATCAAGTATTTGCAATAAAATCAATTATTTTGTTGTTTAACTATTAATGCAATGAAATTTATTTTTACCACAACTTTAGGACTCGTCCAGTAATCATTTAAATCTTTGTAATCGTCGTTTGGTTTATATTTGTGGTCATACATTGCTGTATTGAATCCCGAGATTCAACCTATCCGTACGTTTCAAATATTTTATACTTAAAATACCTGTATTTTTGTTTAAGTGACACTTGATATCTAAACTGTAGTTTACATTTAATTAATACCAAAAAACACCTAATTAATTATAAAAACATTTAATTAATTAAAAATTTTGCGATCAATACGTGACTGCAAATCAATATCAGTGCACTATATTTATAACAAATACGTGACTTTAAAATGTAAAAGCATAGTGTGATTACCGATTTTAAAATTAATATCAATGCTCTTTAACTGAAAACGTTTTGCGAAAAAAAAAACTGTTAAATCTTTTTTGCAAATATTTCCATTGTCTTATGAGTGAAATGAAAGCACAAAAACACCACAAACTGTCAAATATCAAATATCTATATCTATATAGTGCACACAATTCGAGTCTCAGTAGTGTTGTTTGATTTATTGTTTCGCATTAACTATCATAAAACTATTTGATACAGCATTGGGCAAAGAAATTACTAAACCTCTTAGCACTGAAATATTCTTATCGAACTTAATATTAATTAGCGATTTTATTTACATTTAAACATCGCATCTGTTTTTGTAAACAAAGCGAAGGTTTTTAAGGGATCGCACGTCAATGAGAAAACATCGTCACTGAAATGCATAACGCCTTTTGGGTGGTTTTCCAAGTCTTTATATTGAATAGCCATTCAAACTTGCGAAGCAAGCGATAAGCTATTAATACGGTTTATCTTTTACTGTTACAGTAACTGAAACAATAATAGGAAAACTAATCATTTAACCATAAATAATTTTTTAATGATTTTCTTAAAAAATTGCTTAATGTGATTACGAATCGCATGCAATATTATCTTTCATTGATTTTCCACTCTTAAAACGTACGCACCCTTCAACTTTTTTTTCGTTGACTAATAATAAAATAATTTATTCATTGGAAAAAAGTCAGAGAAACTTCTAAAGTTTTTGAGTTAGTAGTAATAATTAATTGGTTGAATAATTTTTATTTGGAAAAAACAGTTTTTATGGCTATATATGCTTTATTTTAAAATCTTATAATAATAATAATAATAAACATTTTAATGGCAAAAATCCCAATAGTAGGCAAATATCTCATATATACAATAATATGTTTACACAACATGATGGCGCAGATTAATTGGCAACAAGTGTTAACCTATGGAATCAAGAGTTCTTTTTTTCTTAAATAAAGCTCTTTGTTTGTGACGTAAATGTCAATTAATTTAATGGTGATTACGATGCCATTCTCAATGATTTGCTTTATAAGCAACTCTTTGCGCAAATTTAATCGCGATTCAAAAACTTAAAACATTATAATTTTTTTTTACATTAAAGATTATAATAATTTTAACTTGAAATTAAAGGCATTCGACAGATATATTATAATAATTAGTGAATAGATTTAACAGTTGGCTAAAGAGTTGATATTTTCAGTTTTATCGTCAGAATTTTTTCTATATTTTTTTGTAATAAATAATACGGCCATGAAAAACGACTAAAAAAGTAAATGATTGAAACTAAAATGACTTATTATTTTATTAATATATAAGTTTTTTGTGACCTTAGATTATAATAGACATACCGACGAAACAGTCACATAAGAAAATTGTATTTAAAATGACATTAAATTGAATTAATTAATTTAATTGAGTCAATTTGACATTATTTATTAATTAGAATTCTCTGCCCACATTTTTTTAAGGATAATGGTGTAAAAAATAATTCAACCATTATATGTAAATTAAAACAATTGAAAAAGTTCAAATTAAATGGTTAATCGTTGTATTAAACTCGGTTTATACCGGTATGAGTCAACACACCCATGAATCACAAATTCTTTGCAAATCATTGCAAAGCTCGAGCAGAATCCAATTTTTTAATTTAATCTCACTTTAATTAAGAAGAGATTGTATTTTAGGATTGTTATGTTAGGATTGTATTTTAGACAGCATTTTGAATTAATTAATACTACATTCATAATATTGATAATATAAAACTACTTTCAAGAATATTTAAAATAACAAGAGAAGTCAGCCTATCAGGTGACCGCAAGTTTATTTTATAAATTAATGTATTTGTGAGCTGTGATTGAAAATGTTGGTAAATGGTAGGGTTTCGGACAAAACACAGAATGTAAAAGTTTTAGCTCGAGTACCTGACAAATCGGTAAAACTAATAAAAAAATTTAGGATTAAGATTAGCGATTTTATATCGATTTAATATTAAGTGAAAATGAAAATGTAAACAGTGTTTATAAAACACTGTTGGAATGAGTGCGCATATTTTATGTGTATATTTGTGTTGGTACACAAAGGACCCATCCGTTCCCCCAAATTGGTTCTAAAGCTTATCATCAACAACGCCACTCACAGCAGCAATACTAATCTCAATTTCGTAAGCAAACGCGACACATTACAGTCCCAAAGGGACTTCGACCACTAAAAACTAAACTCAATAATCAAGAAAAGTCCAGCTGATGACATACATACACAGGTATGTATGTGTTTCACCAGAAGATTACAGCGCGTATATATAGTTTGGGTCGAGCGTCGAAGCATTCCTATCTTTGGCTTATCACTTGACTGGTCATTATAAATATATTTACTCAGATACAAATTATCCTTTATTTTATTACTAATTATAAGTTTATTAAGTATTCGCTGTGATCTCATTTTATTATAAAATATATAAAAAGGTGTTGTAAATTACATTTATTCTGTGACTTATTACTAATAAAAATACATTCGATTATTATCGTAAGTGCGTCCTATTATCTTAATTGTATAAAACATTTAAAGTTGCCCGTGTAAAATCGAGAACCAAGTTCAGAGTGCCTAAAAGTCCAGTGGGGCATGTGATGTCTTTAACGCTCAATCAGTCCTCGATTCTGCTGCTGAGGTCATTCCCATCTGAATAAAAATTGAGAGAAAACGCACGCAAAATACTAGATCGCGATATCGCGATAGAATCATTTCACCATAAAGTGAATTAAATCTGATGAGTAAACTAATAAACGGGAATTACTTTTAATCATTTTATTTATAATGGGGTGTAAAACGGTTTCATACAAACTGTTGTATTGAACACAAGAACCTACGTTAACTTTATATATAAAAATATTAATATATTTACCGAATAATAATACAAGGCTTTGTCCACAGAAAACGATATGCGAGTGAAGATAATTACACAAAAAATAATGATAACTAAAAATAATAATGATGAGTGAGTTGAGCGTTGAACAAACCGTTCAATACGAGTACTGTGCGTTGAATATGGTCGCGACTGTTCTTTCCGACAGTCTAATGAGAAGTGCGCTCAAATTCACTGAACGTTTTAGAGTCCAGTGTTGAGACTGCGCACATATCAGGCAAATAGTCCTCACTACAATTAGTTATGACGCATATTTCCATTAAAACTTTAAAATTTTACAACTGGATGTTCAAATTCATTTTTACATCTAGTTTACACCACTTAGAGTATAAAATAAGAATTATACCAATAGCAATATTTTAGCGCAATTTAAAATTTCTGTGATCATATTGGATTTGAATAAAAGTATATGAATTGAAAATTTTTTTAAGCATGGTTTTAAAAAATATACATAACACAGTTGACCAGAATACCTTTGAGGTCAATCTATAATACATAAAACGTATCAACACGAACACACTGATTATATAAGCACAAGAAGTGGTCGATCTCTAAAACTAGACAAACATCGAATCTGCGGATTGACGTTAAAACACTGGAAATATTCAGGAGAAAAGATTATGGTTGAAGCGGTTAGTAATGGGAGCAAAGCTTTTTTAATGTCACGACCAAACGCTAAATAAACGCCTTCTCTGTCTCCTTTTATTAAGCGCCACTCAGACTGTTAAAAGGCGTCTCAATGAAAGCCGACATAGATGGCGTTTATTGAGCGTTTCATTGTTATGAAAATCAAAACTGCAAAACCGAAACGATGGTGATATCTCATACTCCTGAGGAATGTAGTCCGCTAATAAGTGGAACTTGTCTACAACAGTTGGAGAAGTTTAAGTAGCTTGGGTAACATTCTCGGGCTGTTGGATACAGAAATTGATAGACTAATTGGTGCAGCTGCCGCAATTATGTGGCAACTAAACAGAGAAGTCCTTGCTAAACGAGAGCATAGCCTAAATGCAAAGCTATCCGTTTTCAAATCAATCTTTGTCCGGACCCTTACCTATGGTCACGAACTTTGGGTAATGACCGAAAGAATTAGATCGAAGTTACAAGCGACCGAAATGAGATTTCTTTGAAGAGTTGCAGGACTTACCTTAAGAGTTTGAATAAGTAGTTCTACAATACGAGAAGGCTTCAACGTCGAGTCATTACTTCTCCTTATAGAGAAATCACAACTACGTTGGCTTAGTCCTGAGATTGCCGCCTACAAGATTAGTCCACAAGGTTTTTAATGCCAAACTAGCAAGTACAAAGGAAGACCTAGGACAAGATGGTGCGATCAGGCAATTAAAACTTGTCAGAGGTTGTCCCTGAGGAATTGGAACGACATAGGTGCTGCGGTGTAAAATCGAGGCAATTGGAGAACTCTCCTTCGTGGGTTATCCGCGCGACCCTAACGGACAAGTGCCCACGAATAGATAGATAGAGGCTAACAGCGAAACAATACTTTAAATAATTTGAACATATTTCCACATAAACACTCACGTTTGTTATTAATTGAATTCGTTTGTTATTTTGAATGATGAGCATTCTGTTATTCGTATGCAACACAAATTAATTCGTTACACTATTTATTTAGTATATAAATAATAGAAGTCGATCTACAATATATCGTAAAATATTTTATAAAAATGAGAAAATTGATCGATTTATTCTCATTTAAAATAATTGATTGATAATTAAACACTTAAAATAGAGAGGAATTATCAGACTAATCTCCAAATAAATACGTATAAAAACATTTCATTAAACTCGACTGCATAGCAGAGGTTTATAGAAAAGCTTTTGGCGGTTCATATTTTTTCAGACCGCACCAAACCGCCATGTTTTTTTATGTTTAAAATATGTTTTTAAAACCGTAACCAACCGTCAATTTTTACACGAAACCGCAACCGCTTGAAAAAACCGCGGTGTAACCGCCAAACCGCTAAATATATTATATCTAATTAAATCGTTAATTAAAACACTTAACATATGTAAAACATCATCTATTTATCAACTTTGAATGGTTTATAATGAATAAATTCATCAAATTAATTAAACTTAACTAAATTTTCAACTACAGTTTTTCGTTTAAAATTCAGTGTACATGTAAAATATATAAATTGAAGTTAAAATTGCTAATTAGATGGAGAAAACTGTATTTTAAATTAGAAAGTGCGAGAGTCTATTAATAATAAAACATTAATAAAACATCAGAACTTCTATTGTTCAATATTTTTTCAAAAATTTATTAATAAATTTCTTTGAAAAGTCTATAAATAATTTATTTGTCGGTTTGTCGGTTTAACCGTGGTTTTTCTTCATAAAATTTAAACCGCCAAAAACCGCTAAAATCTTCAAAATATTAACCGCATCAAACCGTTAGGAAAAACCACGGTTTTAACCGCGGTTTAACCGCACCGCCGGAAGCTTTAGTTGATAGTGTGCTCGCAAACATAAAACTGCACTACATTTAAGCAAATCTTTAAAAAAACCCAACACATCAACACTCAGAAAATGGCAAAGCAGTTTGAAGTGAGTACAAATATTAGTACTAAAGCACGGATTTTCATGCCTAAAAATTATTTTTGCGTTTAATTATAATGACTCGTGAACTTTATTGTGACTTTATTAGTCATTTTTCAGATTTTAAAAAATCAATACAAATTAATAATATTTTATACATCTTTTATCACTTTTAAATATTTTAAGAATTTTGTGGTTTTAAATTCGCTTGGATTTTAAGACCCGCATATAGTTTTAAACTAACAGGAAAAAAAATTATCCATTAAATTCGGTGAGTCTTAAGTATCCTTCAAATTTTTACTTTTATAAATATTACAATTTCTATCAGATAAATTTATTTTAAAAATTTTAAATCAATATTTCGACAGTTTTTAGCCAATATAATATAAAATATTTTGGTCTGAATAAATAAATAATTTTCCTTTTGCTTTATTTATTAGATATAAATTTTACTATTTTTTTATCCAATAATTGACCACCATTTTCGATGATGTAAACTTGAAATTTTTTTTCATTTATTTGCCCGTAATATCCCATATCTAATGTTCCAAAAAAATTATTGTCGTAAACTTAATGTTACAACACTTCAAAAAGTGTCGTCTGTCGTACACTTAAACATAAAACAAAATATGAAAGAAATTATTAATAAAAATCGCAACTATATTTACATTACAGTAATAAGAACTGTAAAAGCTCTCTAAATCTTCTCATTATTATATTCCGATATTGTTTAGCTCAATTTGATGACATCAATGTGCCATTGGATTTGTGTTTTCTCTTTCTATGTTTATAAGCAGTTATTTTTATTAATAAATGTATTTATTTAGTATATATGATGTGTGTTTTAACCAAATTTTGAAATTTCAAATAAAGATTTTGTTGAAATGCCTATAATTCACTGTGAGCTATACGCAAGGAGTAAAATATTCTTTGATCAAAGAGTGTCAAAGAATTTTATTATTCTCAAAGAATAATTCTTTGAGAAAACC
>JAQIVF010000763.1:0-18361 GCA_034698365.1 Steganacarus magnus
GTGGCAGATGCCGGTTTAGTTCGGGTATTATACTATATTACCGCCCAAAGTGGCAGATGCCGGTTTAGTTCGGGTATTATACTATATTACCGCCCAATGTGGCAGATGCCGGTTTAGTTCGGGTTTTATACTATATTACCGCCCAATGTGGCAGATGCCGGTTTAGTTCGGGTTTTATACTATATTACCGCCCAATGTGGCAGATGCCGGTTTAGTTCGGGTTTTATACTATATTACCGCCCAATGTGGCAGATGCCGGTTTAGTTCTGGTTTTATACTATATTACCGCCCAATGTGGCAGATGCCGGTTTAAGAAGCGTGACGGACACACGGACACACAGACAATCCCAAATCCATATACCTGCCTTGATTTTATCGAGGTCAGATAAAAAACATGATCAAAAATGATCGATTTGATTTTTTGTAACCCCTGTACAACACTAGGTAATATAGACACCCTGTAAGAGATGTTGTAATATATATTATAAGTTGTTTACTATTTTTATACTTGAATTATTTTAGAAAGATATTACAGACAATCAGAAATAACAAATATATTATTCAGTTTCGCAGTGATTTTTTAAGAATAAAAATAAAATTTACAAAAAAAATCTCAAACTGTATTGTCCACTAATGCTTTAAATGTTTTAGAAGAATTTAAGCATTTTTCAGTTTTGAAGAAATACTGAAAACAAGTACCAAAAAAATAGAAGATTATTTTGAATTTTTTTTATTGAAGTGTTTTGAGACTGTTTCATAGAATATTTAGAAAGCAATCTATAACGAAATTTTTTTAGCTCACTTCTTGTAGATGAGGGTGAGCTTATGGATTTGACAATGTCTGTCTGTCCGGTTGTTTTAAAATAATCCTAACAATACTTATGAAAGTGAGCTCTCTATGAATGTGTCGTGAATTGTTATAATCTATTTATGTTAAAATGAGTATTTAAGTGTTTTTTCCATATTATATTTTTTCTAAGTAGTTATAAATTGTTATAAATTCTTTTAAATTATTTAAACGTAATTTATGTAATTTATAATTCATCGCTGGAAATACTTTATTTTATTATTTCTGGTTTTTATGATATCATTTTTTAAGAAACAGTATTACAATTAGAAGTTATATAAATAAAAATAAAATAAACAACGTCACATACCTGCTCTAAGGAATAATACTTGATTATTTTCGCGCAATGTGTTTGTCCATTCGGAATACAGACTGACACAGTAGAGTACAGAAACAACAATCTTTGAGCGTGAAACATACCGCAAGCACTATTACGATAGAACAAAAAATTACATTTCGTTTCAGTTATATAATAATTAAATAAGATTACACTTTAATTAGAAATTTTAAAACTTAGGTGTTTAGTTTTAGAAAATAAAATTAAAACAAAATAATAAGAAAATTACAAACTAATCCATTAAAATAATTAATAAATATTTTAATAAAGTTTTACTAATTTATTTTATATTAATTACACTTTATAAAATAGAAATAAATATTTATAATTTTTAAAAAATTCCAAAATAACCCACAGTGAATAATAAAAATTCAAACTAGTGTTGGGTATTTTCAGTTTTTTTCATTTTTCTTTCTTTTTCTTTTTCTTTTAGTAAAATTTTTCATTTGTCTTTTCTTTTTCTTTTGTCCTTGAATTTAATTTAATTTTTCTTTTCTTTTTCTTGTCTTTTCAATTGTCTTTTTCTTTTTAATGTTATTTTCCTCTTATTTTATTTGTCTTTTTCTTTTTTACGTAAATTTTGTTTGACTTTTCTTTTTCTTTTTCTTCTATAATTTATTTTGAATTGTCTTTTCTTTTTCTTTTCTTTTTTAAATTTATTTTATTTCTTTTCTTTTTCTTGTCTTTAAGAAAAAGAAAAAGAGCAAATATTTTTTCTTTTTCTTTTTCTTTTAAAAAAGATACAACACTAGTTCAAACTATTAACACAACCATATATATGATTTTGTACAATTATTGGATTTTATTAATGAGTAAAACACTAAGCTAAAAGTGTCTACAAACAGAAAGTTATCAGGTAGAAAGCTTCAAAATGTTTGCCGAACAAACAACATGCAGATAAAAAAAACTTTAGTGAACTGAATGTCACATTAATGGAAAATTTTTAATTCTCAAAATTATTAGTTCTTCAAAAAGAAATTTATTTTTTTTCCTATTGAAAACGCGCACTGGAATCGCTAAATCCTAAGTGGAATCGCAATGCGTTATATAAAAAAACAAACTCGTTTAGTGCAGTGTTAAAGTTTGATCTATTTCACACTTAGATTTGAACATAAATTTCTATGATGTGAGCGAAAAAGAGAATAGCGAGAAAATATACTGTATTTTTAATATTTTTTTTGATTTATCTATTTTTATATGAATATAATTTTGCTGATCATATATTTAACTTTTGAACGTTAATTTTGGATAAATTAAAATTGTTTTCTCATTAATTTTACCACTAAAATCTATAAACATCATAGCCGTACGCACAGTGTTTGTAATGGCTTACTACACGCACAGCACCCGTGACACACACAATGAAACTAGATTTTATAATTGAGAATATAAACAAATGTGCGTATGTTTTTTAAATCTCATATACTAAAACGTTAACCAAATAAATTTCTTCAGTTCAGTTGCGTGGGTTTTGGTTAATCAAATGATATATGACACTCAATGATTGCTTTAATAAAAAATAATAACTGAACACACTATTAGATAAATTTATTGCATGCGCACAAATTAAATATAATGTTTGTCAGTCACGCTAAAGAAAGAGTTTCTCGGTAATTGAACAGTGTTTCGTTTTTATATTCTTTTACAAATTCATGGTTTTGTACTGGTTTACAATAGAAGAGTTATAGTGAGTGTTTAAAATAAATTAGCATCACATAAAACTCGAAAAACCTTAATATTGTATCGAAAATATCAAAGTCGGGCCTTTTTTATGAAAACTGAAAGCCCGACCCGGCCCGACATGTTTAATTTTAGGCCTGAGCCCGAAAAGGCCATACAAATTTTATCGTGGTCCCGCGATGGCCCGAAAAATCTGGGGCCCGTTTGGGATTCTATCACAAACAAATTTACAATAAAATTATATATTACTGAATATACTTTTATGGAAATAATAAATGTAAAATAGTTTTCGTTTTTCAACGGCTTAAAACACTCTTTTGTAACTTAGTATTTATTATATGATGTCACTCTAAATGTTTTATTCACATATAAAATAGCTTCAGCAGACAGTAAAACAATATATTTTAGTTTATAGGTTAGAAAGTTTAACTGCACTTTAAATGCACCGAAAAGGTCACAAAACTAATGAATAAATTCATTTTTGTAGCTGACATTCAATGCGTTTCAATTCGCGTGCAATCGATTAATAATCTAGTTTTTTTACTATACTAAACTTATAATGAAATAATACTAAAAATCAAGTTTAATACGATTGTGTTTGTGTGTGTTTGTATTGAACAATGTTTGAGTGTTTGCCATTTGAGTGTGTGTCGAACCACATATCGCCATATATCTCTCCACTGTAAACGTCACTATATATTGTAGTGGTATCAAAGAGCATACAAAAGTAATGACATAACTGATAATGATATCGCTATTATAATATTATTGACAAAGTTATCTATTCTTTTCTATTATTCTATATATCCATATACTATAATATACATTACCTAAAGTGAGTACAGATGCAAATGCAGTGGTTTCTGGTATCAAAGACTTGAGCCTACAGACCGCTACTCCCAAACCAAACGGATATTGATGCCACAATGTGTACAACTCTAATGGCATTCCTAACCATATTATATTAGTATAAGATATTATTATTATTATTATAACTCGTTAGAAGATAATGGTGTGGCATTTCATAACAAAGTAATACATTAAATGAGAAACTAAATTAATTATGTCATTCCGTTACACTAAATTGTTTTTTATTAGTGCTTAATGCTAAATACAAAATAATCATGAAATAAAATAAAAATTTGCCACATTTATGTATTGTATATCCAGTGTCCACGATTTTCTGGTTTTATTAATTTTTAAAATTTGTTGTGTTTTATATCTTCAAACAACTTTTGAAACGAATTTCGTGTTATGTGGTCAATAAAAAATTTTAAAACCTAGTTTTATCTGTTTAAACATAAACTGATCAAAAATAATACACTTTTTAAGAGTCCGTCTTTTCCGCAAACTAATTATTAGAAATTTTGTCTTACAGTTTACATAGATTTTTTATCAAAACAATGAAAAATGTTTTGAATAATTTTGGTAAAAATGAACTCATTATTTAAAATTTATTTTTATATCTTTAGGAAAACTCAATTTATCACATTATTCTAATAATTGTTTGTTTTAATTTCGTTTTATTCATTAAACAATATCCGATAAAAATTAAATTTTTTTGTTTTATTTCGATTTATTTGTTACATGTCCAGCAAACCTTGGACACTATGTATAATATCTAACCTTGGACACAATATCTAACTTTGAAATTAATTAATTTTTTTAAAATTTAAAACAATTTCTTAAAAATCGAATTTTAAATTTATTATCATAAAATTCAAGAGCCTTAATTTAGTTTATTCATACAAAAAAGGTTATAATGTTTATGTAATAATACTTGTCGTATATTATTTTTGTTTGAAATAGAGGTGCAAAATGGGACCCGTGGGAATCCCATGGGAGTGTAATTCATAATAAAACATGGGAGATGTGCGGGAATGAAAAAAATCTCAACATTAAGGCTAATGCAACCCGGGACCCGCGGGAGTTAAAATATTAATTGCGGGAGGGAGTGGGAGTGAAATTTTGAGAATTTTTGCACCTCTAGTTTGAAACATTTAATTTTGGGTCATTGATGTCTACGCAAATCGCGCTACAATTTACTTGCGTAAGATTTAAGTACACATCTCTCTCCCGTCTCCCCGCTCACAACTGTTTCTATCTCTCGAAATAGACACGGCCTCGATATAATTGTTATATATTAGAAATGTGATGATAAATGGTTTAATACAGAGTACGACTGTGTGAACAATTACAATACGTATGTAACACAATATGCTTACGCAATGAATTGCAGTATCGCGTAGTAAACACGCATCACAACCCGTTCAGTTGTGTGTGATTGCATTTCTAGTATATAAGAGCTTACTTTTAATGCTCACTGATTTTTATGAATCAATTTTTGCCATTTATATTACTTTATTACTTTATTACTTTATTTTTTATTATTTATTATTATTTTTTTCTACAGAAAATCAATCGTTTTCAAATCTTTATCATCAATTTATATCTTTCAGATATCCTTCCTATATATATACGTCAGATATTGAATAAAATAATAATGTAATAAAATTTTTATTTTATGAATTTTTTTATAGATCTATGGATAGTGTGACCATCTTTATTACAAGAATTCCTGAACATTTTTAAAAAGTTTCCTGAACACAATGCAAAAGTGCACCAGAAAAAAAACCTGGACAAAGCATTTTAAGTCATTATTATCGAAAAATATTTTTTCATTCAGTCATAAATAATTGCTGGATTGTCCATTTATCAGGCAAAACCTTTACAGTTGGTCATACTATCAATAGATATAATGATTATGAATAAAACTCAGTAAATATTATTTATTGCAGCAAATAGTTTGGCAGTAAATATGAAAATCGATATTTAATGATTCCATATATAATAATAATAACTTACTGGCAATGAGAGTAATTAAATCAGTAATCGCTATATTTTTATATTGAATATAACTACTTTGTGAACCATTCATATAAATTTCTATGCACAACACTAAACACAATGAATAGCAGAATCGCGTTATATATATATATATATCTTGAATCACAACACGTACAGTAGTGTTACAGTACTGAGTTACTATAATAAGTGCTTATTTTTAATGCTCGATACAATTTATGTATCAATTTTTTGCGATTATTTTTATTACACTATTTTTTTTATTTCTGAAAAAGCCTATTAAACAAATTTAATAATTATTCATTGATGTATAAATGATAATAAATAAAACTTACTAAAATTTATTCATTAGTTTAAAAAGTTTGTTAAAAATTGACATAAATAAAAAATAATAATTAATAAAAATATTAATAAAGTTACCGGCAATGAGTGTAATTAAATCAGTGATCGCTAGATTCGCTAAGTATAAGTTGGTTATGTTCTGCATGTAACGAAACCGAAAAATCACATAAATGGTAACAGAATTGCCGATCACTCCCATCACTAATATTAGAATATAAACAACAGTTAATGGTATTAACCACGACAGTGATAGCGCACGCTGTGGTCCTAATTGTGTCGCGATATACTCTTCTATTGATAAATTCATCATTCGTTCAAAACTTTAATGTAACTTCAAGTATTGATATTCTCGATGATATTAGAGCACACAAATACAGGCACACATTTTGAACGCAAGCCAAACAATTAGATCACTGCTTCTTCGTATGCTGATGTGCGATGAAATTTTTTTCACAAATAAATAACAACTTATTTACGTTTATATTTATATATTTAAAATGTGTTTCTTTTTTTGATTGCCAATACTATGCACACAATGCTATGCTTAATTGATATTCACTCCAACCACAACGTGAAATATCATATTCT
Source organism: Steganacarus magnus (assembly GCA_034698365.1). Lineage (NCBI taxonomy): Eukaryota > Metazoa > Arthropoda > Arachnida > Sarcoptiformes > Steganacaridae > Steganacarus > Steganacarus magnus. Next base: position 6,660 of record JAQIVF010000763.1, read on the forward strand.
GGTCACTAAATTATTTATTTCTCAATTATCCTTTCACTAAACATTGAAATTTATTAATGCTTTAGTAAATTAAAAAGCATTAATAAACTACGCTATCGTTAATTTATCAGAGTATTAAATCTTCTCTCGCGTCTCCTTTTTGTCTCCGAAATCATTTCGCAATATAGTAAATAAATAAAAGTTTGACACAAATACTCTTATAGTTAAGCCAAATATACATTATATCATTATAATATATGTCACATTACTCGAGTAATTACTACACAAAATATGATGTCACAATTTCAGGAAATAGAAATATTTAGAGGTGAAAAAATTATGATAAATGATTTAGAAAGTTAAACATAATTAAATAATTACAAAAATATACAGATTATTTAATTTATTTAGTGCTAGATAAATAAAATTGTAAAACACTTGGTGCAAAATCAATTTACATATATTATAAACTGTAATAAAAATTTAAGACCAGTCTTTATTTTAATCATAAATTTTGAATAAAATTGTTGTGGAATACCGGCTTGAGTAATAAACGATAAAAAATATTGAAATATAAGAAATTTTGCATATGGGTCTAAATATTTAGAGGTGAACTTTTAATCATGGTTATTAAAAGTTTAACGTTAACCGCTAAATACTATCAATAATTATACTGATAATTTAATTTATTTAGATTTAACAATAAATGCTAAATAAAAGTAAAATTTTAGGTGAAAATATTTTGTCACTCGTTGTGCATAAGTATATGAATAATTTATGAATAATTTATGAATAATTTATGATTAATTATATGATACTAATAAATTATCAAAATTTTAAGTCAATTTTTTTCATAAACTGTTTAATTAATAGATTCAACACTTGAATTACAGTAGCATTGATATTATATTGAACAGAACGAACCAAACTATAGCTTTTTAATTTTTCTCAATTTTATCATTAATTATAAAAAATTTTCCAAATAAATTAAAGTTATTCGTAAAAGTTTTTATTAGCTAACAATTTTGAATTATAATCAGATATGGTATAATTGGTTGCTACAATTATTTACCCTTATTTACCCGATTATTATTTTTTAGCCCTAATTCACCATATTTTTAAACCATAATTTTCACATTTGGCCGTAGTTATTTATTTACTTAAAAATTTCATGTTTACTGTTCATAAAAGCTGAATATATTGCCACGACTAGACTCCCAAATTGTTAAAAGCCCGACTCAGGTCTGAAAAGTTGAGGCCCGACCCGGTTCGAGCCCGATTTTTTAAAAAATTCAAAAGCCCGGCCCGACTCAGCCCGATATAATTAAATAGGAAATATTTAAATAAAATATATTTCTTTAAATAGTGTTTTAATTTTATTTAATTTACTGTAATTAAGCAACTTTTTAAAGTTTAAAACACATTAGAAGAGTTATATTGAGTGTTTAAAATAAATTAGCATCACATAAAATCAATAAAAGCATAAAATTATATCAAAAATAATAAGTCGGGCCTTTTTAGAAAAATCTGAAAGCACAGCCAGGCCCACCTATTTTAATTTCAGGCCCGAGGCCGACAAGGCCCGACGGATTTTTTCGGGACTGTGGTGGCCCGAAAAATCGTGGAGTCGTTTGGCAGTCTAGTCACGACCTTAGAATTTCCACTTATTAAGAGTCACAAAATTAGCACCTATTTATCTTATTATTGTGAATTTCATCTTTCATAAGATATCTTTTAGTACTGCAAAACTCATTTCTGTTTTTCACACCTTATTATGTTAAACTATTTGTATCGATACTAGTTGTAGTGTATGGTCGTAGTAGAAGACCAGTTGAAAAACTCTAGACTTAGTAGCTTAAGAATAGAACCGTTAGTACAATGTAATACACGAAGAATGTACCACAAGAACACACGTTGTGTACCACAATGTTCACGTAAGTGAAAACAATGTTAAACATAGGAAGCAATACAGTGTTAGGAAAACGACTGCTTTCTAGTATACAAAAAGCTTTATTATAAATTCAAGTGAAGCATTATACACGTGAATACAGACTGAAGTTATACAGTAATGTTATTACAAGTAAAGTACAATAAGTGAACTATTAGTTACACTGACTAATGCTTGAATACAGTAATGAGTAGTTATGCGTCAAAGTTTAATGACACATACACTACACTAGTGTTGTTTCAATTCTTTAGAATCGAAATTAGTATCGAAATATATTTTTGATTCTTATTCCAATTAACCGGAATAGGAATAGAATCAAAATTATTCTAAATTTAAGAATAGAAATCGGAATGGAATTTAAATAAAAAAATTTTAAATATTAATCGAAATTGGAATTTAAATAAGAAAAAAATTTTATAATCGAAATAGGAATAGAAATTGCATAAAATGTTAATTGGAATAGAAATTCGAATTTAAATACTTTTAAATTGATTATGATTCATATCCTCTTTTACAGTGTTTTATCAAAAAGCCACAATTTATGTTATATTACAATTTAAATTATTATATTAGGGAGAGGTTTAATTTATTCTACAAATTTATTAAACTCATAAAAAGCAACTTAAATATTTAGTTCTCATTTAGAAATTGGAATCAAAATGGGAATCAAAATTGGAATCGAAATAGGAATTTAAATTTAAATATAGTTTATAATTTATTAAGAATCGAAATCGGAATGCAAATTAAATAGAAAGAAATTTTAGAATTGAAATAGAAATCATAATTAAAATTATTTTAAAAATCAGAATCGGAATGGAATAGAAAGTAAAATAAAAGTAAAAATCGGAATTGGAATAGAATCGAAATGTATATCATAGAATTGAAACAACACTAGTCGATACTCACTATTACTAATCAACCCTTATTTTAGCGTTTTAGCGTTATTTTAGCCTTATTCTCACAAAGAATTTTCTATACTCTGTTCGTTTTTAGTATTAGTGTAACACATCATCTTTGCTTTAGAGATTTGAAAATAATCGATTTTTGCTGGGATTTAATCATTAGGTCCAATATTTGGCTATGAGCCGAAAAATTTTTTAAAAATTTTTTAGTCATATATTTTTATATAATTAAAAAATAAAATTATTTAATCTTTTTAACTAATTTTAGAAATTAGTAAACTTAAACTAAATAATTTAGCTTAATTTCATATATCGTTAAAAGCGCCGTATAAAGATAAAAATAGAACACAGTATACCGAACTGTAAAGTTTGATTTAATAGTACATTATCTATTTGGAAACTAATCTTAACAAAATATTAATGGACAAAAAATTAGTCAAATTAATTGTAGTGTTTTTTCAACAAAATTTTCAATCATTATTCACTCTAAAAAATTTTACAATTGTTAATTAACTTTTGTTGATGTATAGTTTTAAAATGCAATTTATTCATAGATTATATCAATGACTATTATACTTACCTCATTGTAACTATTAGTTATTAAAGAAATTAACCATTATCTCGTTAAATCCCAACGGAAACGTCACTAATTTGAGACATATGCTACACAACGCGCCATAATCATATTCGTTCACAAAGCTTTTGCATATATACCGTATATATAACTTATATATATATATATATATTTAATATTGAGCTACCTTACCGATTTCCTTTCTCTATATATATACACACATATACAGAATTATTACACTAATTTGTACTCTTTTAATTCCGGAAAGAAACTGAATTTGTAGAAAACATCCGATAGCAAGTCAACATCGCTTGAACAGACTCTGAATGTATGAAAAACTGTTTCTTTCAATGTCCACATCATTTGTTCTCTTGATGTCGACTTAAATTCTCTCCTACAGTTCCGACATAGACTGTTAGCCTATCCCCAACAGTTCGATTTCGGTTGTTGATTGATCCATTATTTCGTAATTCTATTACCAGTAATCGTTATCGAGTGCAATATTATTTTCTACACTCAATGTGTCCATCTCTACTGTGTTGCATTAATCATAACTTCCTCTACTAATCTATAGTTTATCGTTCTGAATCATCAAATACGGTTCTTCGGCAACTAATCGATTGTTCTCTGTTTCATTATTCGCAATTATTTCTATTAAATCCTTTATCTCTCTACAATAAGTCTTAAATACTGATTTTATTTTAATGATGCCAGTAACTTCTAGGTTAATGCAGTCGGTTTCATAAACCCTTATTCATCATCATTCCATATTTGTCACATCTGGTTTTACATTCATATCTGTATGTGTTTCGTAATTATCGTATATCTGAATTATTGCAGATTCCGCATTTTATAATCAAACAATAACAAATATCAACAATAATATATTTTAAGAGAATAAAAATTATGAGTTAATAAATAGATATATTTATAAGTGGATAAATTTTATATGTTTAGGCACTCTTATTGAAAATTTGTTTTAAAAAAGTTGTAGATGAAGTACTTGTCAGATCACATATAAAAGTATTTTTATCACTTAATTACTAAATTAGTGCGCATTTTTTATGTGTATTATACTGCGAAATGGGTGCATACTTTCAAATAAAATAATTTATTGTACGCGCTATTAGATTTTCTGCGTTTAATTACAGAGTAAAGAGTTTGCGATTAATGAGGGTTTCTGTTGTCACTAAACGATACTCATCTTCTCAATATTAATAGTTGCTGGCGAATGGCAAAAAGAAATTGTAAGGCTTGTGAAGAAATAAAATGAATGAAAATTTTCGTATTTGTCTAATGATCATGAATGTTGGCAGTAAAAGTAAATGAGCATTACTAGTGTATTTCAAGAACTAATTAAAAACGGTTTTACAAAATTTTACAATTAACAAAAAGAAATAATGATGAACTAAACCTACAGAACTCCAAATTGAAGTTAAACTTTAATTTAACTATGCTCACAATGATGTGTAATATTCAAAGAAATTAAGTGAAAGTGAGTTCTATATGAATTAGTTCAAGCTATTTAATGTTTTTAATTTTGTGATTTTGGCAGTGATTTTCTAATCATTATTAACTTATTATTATTATTATTGTTATATTATTAACAGCATCCGAATAATATGCACGAAATAAGATAACCGAACAAATATGCATGCATTTATTACTATTATGATTGAAACTATTATTGAAATATTTTGTTGAATAAAAACAATATTATTATCGAAGTAAAATGGCATAACAACTGAAAAAAGAAAATTGTATATCAAACTATAATAATATGTCCAGATAAACTATATAAAAGATAACCTGCCACTAACAGTTCAAGCTTACAGAACTGGTTAGTAAAGGTAGCACTTCTCTTGTTTAGTAAAACATAGTGTTGTTCAATTTCATTTTTAGCTCACTTTGATTTTATGTCAATGAGCTATTGGATTTGGGATGTCCGGATGTCGCTTTTTGATAGGAGGCTTTTTTATGATGAAAAAATTTTAAGATAGGAGGCTTTTTTGGTGAAATAATTTTAATATAGTTAGGCTTTTTTGATGAAAAAATTTTTAAGATAGGAGACTATTTGGTGAAATTTTTCTTTTGATTTTAAGAAATTTTATATATTTTTGTTTGAATTATATTGTTAGATGAAAAAAGATTTTCCTATTGATTTATTTTTCTAAACAATGTTTTTAAGTTAAGAAAATTATATAGAATTGTTAGCTGATAAAATTTATTTGTAGTTGTGTTTCATTTTAAATTATTTTTCAAAACAATGTTTTCTCAAAATTTTAAGTCTAATAATTGCAAAGATATATTTATCAAAGTGAGCCATTATGAAGTTTAGTTCTTGTTTTAATTTAGCTTCTCTTTTGCTTTCGCTTTTATTGTTTAAATTCATTTCGCTTGTATTTCGCATGGCTTATTAAATTTTTTATTTCACTTGTATTTCTCTTTTGCAGTTCACTTAAATTTAAATTTCACGTGTCTTTCTCTTTAGCTTAAGCCAAACTTAAAGTTAAAAAATATTTTAACTTTCGCTTTCGCTATCAAAAAGCTAAACAATAGTAAAACATCATTTTAAATAAGTTACAGTATAGAACTAATTTACTGTAGCGAACTATAAATATTAACTAACATAAATTAACATTATTTAATATAAAGTTAATATTCATTAACTAACATTTAAATAAAGCTTGATGTAATAAAGCCTTAAACTAGAAAATAATTAATCACATAATTATTTTGAATTTATGAGTAATGAACAAAATAAATTTCGCAAACCAAGTAAATTTCGCAAACAAATTTTTAATTAATTTGTTATTAACTATTATCAAGAGAGTTATTAACAAAAAAAAGATTAGTCTACTAATAGTATTTTAATAACTTATGTATTTTGATAAAATGCACTTTACGTGTTTGTTTAAATTGTTGCTAATTATGCTAACGTGTGATTTACGAGTTAACATTAATGTCAAAGTTCACACTGCTTTGCTAAGTAAATTATGAGATGATTGTCAAATAAAACAATATATATATATATATTATATTGCATTAAACTTAAACATAAAGTTTTTGTTTGGCTAGTAATGACCACAATTATTGAAAGCATTTCACCAACAAAAACAAATTCAGAAAAAAGTTTCTTACTGGACATTGTTCTTTTTTTGTAAGAATTCTTTCTTAATCACTAAAGACTAACACACAGAAACAATATATATAAAAGAATTACTAATTTGATAACGAAGAATAAAAAATTGTGACTCTGTAATACATTTTAGCTTGAATTTTTCTTTTCTAATGAAACTCTCTCATTGTTTGTACTCATTAATTGTTCGCGTAATGATTTAGAGAGATCTTTTAGTAAGTTTCTCTCTCTATAATTTACATTATTACTCTTCTTTGGTCGGCATATAAGCTAAATTAACAGTATTAAGCTCTAAATAAATCAATGCTTTATTGAACACAATGAAACCGTTATTGTCATTCATCAATGGTTATGTTAACTGTAGGAGAGTTTATTTCAATATTATATCGTTTGTTTTCGTACAACTTTTTAAATTTATACTAACAAATAATGCTTCTTAAAATGAAAAATAACCTCTTTCTTTCATCTAAAAATCTTAAAGCATTACCAATTATTATGTTCATTGATTGGTTAGGGATATACATCTATTATTGAGAATTTTCTTAAGCATATATATGCATATATATATATATATTCATACACTAGTAACAATAATATATAAAATCTATTTTATGCTTTCTAGTACTATTGAACTCTCTTTATGTTGTTTGCAATTAAAAGAAAGTTTCGTCTACTTCTTCAGTAAAACGTTGTTTTAATTATTTTTTTTAGTTGAACAGTTAATACGCGTCACGTCACAATACAGAGGCGTAAGTTAATAATGGTTTATTTTGGTTTATCATCACATCTTTTGTTTTTTTCCTTTGATCGATTTAATTTTGTAATTTGTTCAAAAAATCGCTTTAAAACAATGTACTCTCTCCACTGTTAAGGTGAAAACGCTTTCACATTAGAAAATAAACTCTAGCGTACCAATCAAAACAATGTACTCTTTAAAAGAATTTACTTTAATAATTGAAATCTTAATCATTGAAAGTGTTGCGCTACTGCTACCAGTGTGGGTTGGGTTGAGCGCAACATTTAAAATAATGTTTGGAAATTTTCTAAAAATATTCTCTATATTAAAATGCATTTTCTCACAAAATATGCATATGAATATTATATATATAAAACTATAAATATATTAAAAATACTACTTTAGAATCAAAAATTCCTAATTATTAGTTCCAATGTCTAATTTAAAAATATTATTTAAGCAACAATTTAACGTGGATTTGTGAAACTATCCTAAACTATATATATATATATATTAAATATTAAATATCTTAATTAAGAATAAATAAAATGGAATTTTCCAAAAAATATTATATTGATTTAAAACTTTATGATAAGAGAATAACTTTTTCTAATGACAAAACTTTTCTGTTAAACATATCTTTATTAAAATAAATGTATGACAGTCATAACTTATGGATTATGGTTAATTAAATGTCAAATCTGTGTATCTGTTTATTGAAAATAAAATATTTATTCATTTTGTGAAATTTAAACAATTGGTATTCGATTAGATGATTGTGTCTATTATTAGTTCGACAATTTCGCATAATTAGCCGCCGCAATGATGACCGAGTTGTTACTATTGCTGCCACCACTAACTTTCTGTCGATTGTTGCTGCCATTTGTACTATGAATCTGATTTTGATTCATACCGCCGCAGCATCCGCTGACGAATAAACTAAACGCCGCACGAAAACGCTTCGAAAGTATTGAGTATATCTATTATAGTAGTAGTACAGCATTAGCAGCAATTCTTACACTCTTATGTCATTTTTCAAAATTTACAGCACACTTACTTACCAATGGATTTAAGGAGCTGTTGAGGTAATATAGACACCCTGTAAGAGATGTGGAAAATATATCATAAGTTGTTTACTATTTTTATTCTTGGATTATTTTAGGGAGATATGACAATCAGAAATAACAAAAATATTATTCAGTTTCGCTGTGAATTGTAAAGCATAAAAATAAGAATTACAATAAACATCTCATATTGTATTACTCACTAATGCTTTAAAAGCTTGAAGTAGTGTTGTGTCGTAAGCAAATTTTCTATTTTGATTTAATTTTGATTTTGATTTTCAGAAATTTTTTATTATGAAAATTAAAATACTGTATATTTTACACCATTTTATTTTAAATTGGATTTTGTGTAAAAATATTTATTTTAAATAATTAATTTTTGAATATTTGATTCGTTGTATGAGCACATATTTTATAAGTTTCTTACTTTTTTCTGATGGAAACAACGATTTATTTCACAAAGTCGTGAATTAATTGAGACGTTTCGAACGCTAATTATCAGCAGTTCTTTTTTCAATCAACAGGTTTTGAGCACTATTTGATGTTTAGTGATCACTTATGAGTTTTTTAACTAACTTTGTAGTTAAGCAATTTGTGAGTGTATGGGAGAGAGAGTCGTATTTCTTTTTAGGAATTTTAAAACTTTTGTTTACACTAAACTTTGCTTAATGTCACTGCTTAGCCCTAAAAACGTCGAAACGTCTCAATTAATTCACGACTTTGTGAAATAAATCGTTGTTTCCATCAGAAAAAAGTAAGAAACTTATTTTAAATAAATTTTGATTTTGATTTTCTGTAAAATTTTCATCTTGATTTGATTTAATCAAAATCAAAATTTTAAAAAAATCAAAATAAAAATTAAAATACCAAAATCAATAACAAAACTTTCTTGAAGCCATTATTACCTATAAGGTTTCAATAGAATTTAAGCATTTTGAATATATATTTAGAATAAGTTCGAACAAAATAGAAGATTATTTTGAATTTTTCTATTGTTTTGTTTTGATGCTATTTCACAAAAAATACAATAGTGTTTAATTGAAAGTCAAATTCAATTTATTTTGAAGAAAGCGCGAGCTTATGGATTTGAGTATGTCTGTTCGTCCGTTTGTCCGCAGTTTACGTGAAGAAGGGGTGCTTTTTATTAATAGCAGGATTTCAAAGATTTCAGGATTAAATCAATATATATTAAAACAAGTATTTAAGTGTTTTTTGCTAGATAGATATTATTTTTTCTAACTAGTTTTAAAATTTTATCATTTAAACTGATTTAAACGTAATTTATATAATTTATAATTCAACTATGAAAATGCGTTATTTTAATATTTCTGAATTTAAGATAAAAGATTTAGTTAAGAAACAGTAATAGAATTAGAATTTATCAAAATAAAAATACAATAAACCGGCACACACCTGCGGTAAGGAATAACACTTGATTAATTTCGCGCAATGTGTTGGTCCATTCGGAATACAGACTGACGTACAGAAACAACAATCTTTGAGCGTGAAATGGTGACCAACAAACCGCAAACACTATCACGATTGCAACTATAAAATGAGAAAAAAATTGTGTTTTATAAATATCAATTAAATAATAATTAAGTTAAACTTTAATTTTAAAAAATTAAACACATGAATTTATTTTTAAATATTAAATAAAAACAAAATAGTAATAAGAGAAATATCTTTTTTTCTATAACATTAACCATTGAAATAACTTATGAATATTCAATTAAAGTCTGAATAATTTAATTAATTTATATTCCACTTTATAAAATTTAATAAATATTGTTGTTTAAAATAAAACCCAAAATAATTATTAATACTATTTTAACAAAATTTAAAAATACTATTAACATAGCTATTAAATATAGAGATGGAAAATTTAGTCCGCCTAACCTTAGGCTTAGGCTGCAGGCTGGGCCTAAGCCTACATTTTTTCATAGGCTTAGGCTCAAGCCTAGAGCCTAAGACTCTTCATATTTTAGGAGCCTAAGCCTACAGCCTATACAATAGTTTAGGCGGACTAACCTTTAGGCTCTAAAAAATAAGTTTTTTAAAATATATATGTCAATTAAATAAAAAATTTAAGAAATTTAATGTTATTTGTAGTTATTTTGATGACACTATCGAATTTTGGTTTATACACTGATTTTTCTGCATACAACTCAAAATAAAAGTTTAATTTTTTGCTAAAATCTAATGTTTTGGGCTCTTATGCTGAACCTATAGCCTAAGAGCCTAAGCCTAAGGTTTTGTTTCTTAGTCTGAGCCTAAACCTAAGCCTATAGTTTTTTATGGAGCCTAAGCCTACAGCCTAGAAAGAACTCAAGTCTGTCAGCCTAGAGCCTATGTTAGTCTTAGGCTCAGCCTAAATTTCCATCTCTAATTAAATATACGTTTTTGATTGAATATTGATTTTATCAATGGGTCAAACTGAGCTATAAATTATTTTATAGATGTTTATATGATACTTAAAATTTCCTACACAATGAGTGATAGCCAGACCAGAAAGCTATTAAGAGTTGGCCGAACAAACATGCACTGCACAGGTATGAAAAATATAAAAATAACTTTCGTGTGATCTGAATCCGACTTTATTGGTAAATTTTATATATGTAATATATTGTTAGTTCTTCGATATAAAATATATTTTTTTCCTATTTGAAAGCATGCACTGGAGATCTAAATCCCAAGTGAGTCGCAATGCGTTATATAAAAAAACACAAACTCGTTTAATGCAATATTATATATAGTTTGAATTCCTTTTCAGACTTCCATTTTCGAGCATAAGTTTCTATTTTGTCCACACGTGAAAGAGAAACACAAAAAATAAATAAATTATATTTTAATTTTTTTTAAATATATTCTATTAAATTATATATATTAGTTTTAATGGCTGAAGAATTTAATAGAATAATAAATGGGTGTGGTTTTAATATTTAAATATTATAAATGATATCCGTGCTGCTCATCATATATTTAACTTTTGAAATTTGAATATTGGAATATTTAAAATAGTTTCATCTTTGTATTTGTAGCTAAAAATCTATATATTTTATAGCTGTTCGAGCTGTCACTGTAATGGCTTACTATTCGCGCGCGCTTTCGTTATTTTTATTGTTTGTCAAATCTGTCACACAATGGTTTTTTACAGACTGGGAAAATAAAAACAAAAATCGATTAAACAAGAAATTTTGTTATATAAATCTGAACACTTTTATCGAAGAATACTCTTTAGTAGTGATGGGAATAAGCTCAAAAATGGTGAGCTTCAGCTTCAGCTTATCAAGCTCAAGCTCAAAAATTATGTAACTTGAGCTTAAGCTTCTCCAATTTAAGTTAGATTGAGCTTGAGCT
>JAQIVF010000764.1:0-18336 GCA_034698365.1 Steganacarus magnus
TAGTAGTTTTTTGTTTAAAATTGAAAAATGGAATAATTCTGTTAATTTAATAACAGGTTAACCATAAATAATTTCTAGTTTTTGCAACATGTTTATCATTATAATATCTCTATCGCGCATATATTTTAAACATAAAGTGGATTACTATTATTTTTTTAGCAATAGGCGCACAGTTAGCAGCAATGAAGCATCAAATAATAACAAAGCCGTTAAAAAATCAGAAATATTTGAATGGCATAGTAATTAACGGTGAAAAAACATTAGATATAATGATTCCCGGAAATAAAGTGGGATATGTTATTGGAAAAGGAGGAGAAATGATTCGAAATTTGCAGGTAAACTTTGCATTTACTTTTAAGATGAATTCAAAATTTCAAATGCAACCAGACATTCATAGTTATTTTTAATTGATATAGGAAAGAGCTGGAGTTAAAATGACTGTTTTCCAAGATTCGTCCGAAGCTACCGAAGAAGATAAACAGTTGAGAATTATTGGAATTCCCGATAAAGTTGATTATGCTCGACAACTTGTCAATGATTTATTAACTGAAAAAGAAATCGAAACGGTTCGACTTAAAACTAATGCAAACAAGAGTATGACCAATGAATATGGCACTTCTCGTATGAACAACATTGAAGTGCCGGTTCCGCCACAATATATCGGTTTAGTTATTGGAAAAGGGGGAGAGAGTATCAGGAGAATACAGCAAGAAACTGGATGTAAAGTTCAATTTGATACTACCAAATCGGATCCGCAAGGAAATAAAATCTGTCAAATTGGTGGACATCCAGAAGCTGTGAGTCGTGCGGTCGATATGGTTAAAGAAATTGTGGAAAATGCAACTGTGAGTATATTAGCATTACTTTGAAATCAATAAAATTGACCATATGATGATAAAGCATGGACGTATAAGTAAACCACGCGATGGCGAAGAAGTTCGAATGTCGATTCCGGCTCATCGAACGGGAGCAGTAATAGGTCGCGGAGGCGAAACTATTAGAGCTCTTAAACAGCAGTCTGGTTGCGATATTGAACTCGAAAAGGCTTTCAAAGGAGGAAATCCCGACGAGAAATATTTTATTATTCGTGGAACACCTGATAAAATATCTTATGCGCAGCAACTTATACTTGAACGTGTGAACGGATCCTCTTCCTCTGGTGGATATAAGTAAGATTTTATTATTACTGTGTAATTCTAAATAAACTAAATGGAATGAAACTTCATAGTGATTCACAACCTCCTGCTCCACCACAGCAGCAACAGCAACAACAACAACAGTGGTCTAATTATTGGCAATCAGAAACATCTCAATCGTCTGATGATTGTGAGTATGGAATAGAAATTTAGATATAATAAGAGCGCAGACTTAGAGCCAATTAGTTTAATCTCACTAAATCGGTGTCAATCTGTGCAAAATTAACCATAGCTTTAGAATTATTTTTCATTGATATATATTTATAATTTAAATTAATAAATTTTAAAGTTTTAACATAATAAATATTTACCAGCGAAAAGTCAAGATGCAAACTATGCGGCGTGGGCTGCATATTATGCTCAATATTACGCTCAAGCGCAACAACAGCCCACATCAACGCCAACTCCAAATGCGAGCAACGGTTCATCATCTGTCGTCAATGATAGTTCAGCGCCACAATCTTCGGATCAACCACACGGTGCTAATCAAGAACAGCTTTACAATCAATGGGCTGAATATTATAGAGCTTATGGGATGTTTAAAGAAGCGGAAATGATAGAACAAATGGCTAAAGGCGGAGCAAAAGCTGTAATTTAGTTTTTTTATTGTAATTATTATCGCTATGTTTAACATTAACGTTATTCAATAAAAATTTTGAATTAGTCTGGAGATGAAAGTAAACAAACGGAATCATCAGACAAAAATGCGAGCAATGCTGCTGCTGTTGCTTATCCTGGTTATAACTATTCCAATTACAAACCTCATCCATCGCAACAGAGTTAGATAATATTAGCTGTAAGTACATTTTTTAAGCAAACAACACTTTAGAAATTGACACATTGGTAACATTTTTAGTAAAATTGAAAGATATTTTTGTTTATATGATTATATTGATATATATAAATATGCAAATATATTTAGTTGATAAGACTCTTTCAGATTTAGCTTTCATTTTAATTGGTTGGTAAGTAAACATATAATGTATAGGAATGTTTGAATTTGAATTTGCTTTTTTCATGTTTTTTGAGATTAGAAATCATTTAACTTATATATTTATTTGAAATTAATTGATATGTTCGGTATATAAATATAAATTCGAAAATGCCATTCATTATTCTCTTACAGTTACCATTATATGATGCCATTTATAATTATTTGATTGTGCTATTGATGATCACTTTCAACAGAAAAATGCATATACTATTCATATAGCATTGCTTCGTCGTTACTATCTATAAATGTGGATTAAATCTTAACTTAAATGATTACCTTCATTATAGTTGGCATCAGTGGAACACAAGAGGAACGAATGTATTTGCAAAATTGGTAGTGTATTATCGATTCATAAAAAAATACTAAAATGTTTTGTTAATGAAAAACTTAAATTCAAATGATTTTTTATATTTATTATCATTTTTAATATTATTTACTGTTCCTAATTTTTTTCGCGCTATTATTATTATTATTATTTTGTCTTTGTATATAAATCATATTATTTAGGAAAGGAAAACAAAACTCGTATTATAGTTAGCATGTGTCAAATTCCTCAAATGGTACGGTAAGACATTATTAATGTGCCATTTAAAGAATTTTAAATTAACATATATTGATATATTGTGTCATTCAATTTACTATTATTATCACTTATTATAATATTCATTTCTTTATTTTCTTTGACTGTAACTTATAAAAACAATTTTCTCGCGTTTACGGAAAAAATAATATTTAAAAAAATTAGTATACTATTATTTAAAAAAATTCGACGATTGAAATCACATAAGTTATGAAGATTTGGACATTACTTTTCTTACAATAATTAGTTGTACGATAACAGGTAAAAACATTGAATGTCGAAAAGTTGTATTCGATATGATGTGTGGAGTATATTTTTCAATATTATTATTTATAGACAAAACGCTGTCTTCATTATTAAATTAGTGATAAAAGTTTGAAAGCTTGAATGCTTTTTAAAAAAATCGTAGTCATCTCGACTGAGTGTTTGACTGAGCGTTGAAAAAAGTAAGTTAAAAGCTAAAAAATAGCACGTAAGTGAGTATTTCAGCCATAGATAACTGACTACCAATATTGATATTTTCAATTTGTACCATTGTTTTCTAATATATTTATATTATAAAAAGCTGAACACTTGTACATTATATGGCATTTATTAAACGCAACCATTAAGAAGTCCTTTTCATCATGTACTTTGATATTGTAGATATTGGTGTCTCAATAATTAATGATAGAATGAAAGACCAAAAATAGGTAATAAATATATGACTTAGCGTGAAATATACCTATAAAATGGTAAATCGAAGCAAGTATTAGATTTGCATTTATGTATTACTACACTTATAAAACATGTAATAACCAATAATTGTGTTGAAAAATCAAATGTATTTGCTTGATTGCCATAAAAAATTGCCATAACTATTGGATGAATTAAATACGCGCAATATGTCAATCTGCTTAGTGGTATCCATAATTTCAAAGACAAAAACCAATTAACTACTCCTCCGTATCCCGTAATGCACGCGAATGTAAGCCATGCAAGACTGAGTGACCAAATAGTTCGCGACGTAGCGCTATAGAGTGCAGCGGTATATACGTCTGGAATGTTATCATTCATTGCTGGCATCATAGCTAGTAAAACGCCTAAACTAACCACACATGATATCGTCCAGCCTATTATTGAATATAACTAAAAAACAAAACTTTTTATTAGAGTCGCAATTAGTTTGTTTGTGATTCTACTTTTTTCATTTTGATGTCTCCTTGTGAAGTGATTATACAATATGCTAAAACAATTCCCACCAAATACGGACCTATTCTGCAATACGGCTTTATATAGACTAACGCATAATACTCGTCCACTGTATGTTGAGAACTGTGAATGTGATGACAAAATGATGAAATTACAAAAACTCAATAAAATGCCACATTTACTTTACTTACACCAAATCGTTAAAATATGGAACTGCAGGATAATCTTGTGTAAGCGTCAAGTAACCAGTTATGCACATTGAAAATGTTAACATGATAATAACTATGGAAATCCCTAAGCACGACATTCTGTACAATGGAACCAGAATAATGGGGGAAATAAAATAAAGTTGCATATCGACTGCTGAATACCAAGAATGGCTTAAACACTATAGGATTATAAATAAAGATTTAGATTTTAATAGATTATATATAGAAAGAATATCTAATAGTAATTACCATATTAGACGTATTAATAAAATTGTGGAGATATAAACCATTGAGCCACCAATTTTGTTGACACCAATCACTAAACATAGTGATCGATTCGCTCCAATTGGGTCCTTCGCCCAAGTATTTTAATAAAGTAGCACTAAATGCGATCATAGCCATCATCGATGGTGTCATTCTTAGATACCGATACACGCAAAACTTCGTAAAACTAAATCGTCCGCTGTTTCTTCTTATTTGTTTAAGAACCAAATACGAAACTAAAAATCCACTGTTTGTTTTTGTGCGATTAATAGTTTGTTGGAATAGTAAAATTTATAATACCTAATAAAGAAGAAACAATCGACAGAAAATGTTCCATTTGCTAGTATTTGACTCAACAAACTTCGTGTCGCAAACTTAACGGTTCCGGGATTCCCTATTAAAATATTCACTAATGTAATGAATCACTCAAAATTTATTAGTTAATTACTGAAATGCATCCATTGTATGGAAAAGGCGAAAGAATGCAAACAAATCACCCAAACCATTGATAAAACACGAATCCCATGGAAAACTCTGACGGATTTATCACCACTGCTCGTATCGAAAATTTTTTTGATATTAGATTTTGCAGAAAACGCAAGTAATATTCTATAAAGAATTGTTTTCATGTCCGAATTTCGATAATCAACTGATTTGGAAGATTTAGTGATCTCGCTTTCTTGCCATAACATTAACTCGATTTGTGAATTAGAATCGGTCTGCATGTGATCACAGATAGTACCAAACAATACTAGTATTACGATAATGCCCGTTACAAAGCTAACAATCGATACAACAATTTGGTTAAATAAGGTGAATCATATGTAAATCTTTCAAACAAATATATAAGCTTATTATAGTGTTAAATGTGCTCACAAAAACAATTCATTATTATTTAAGTTTAATTCCTATACTCAATTTTAGTTCTTAAAATTATTGATATGAAAAATTACGAATTTTAAAGCTATTCTTAAGGTTTAGAACTTACGGCTAGATTAAACAAATTTGTGAAATTAATTCATTTAAAATAAATCCTTCGATAAAAACTCGCTCATAATTCAACAAATTGACATAATAATAGATAATCACTTACATAACAGTTATCGCTGGAATGTCATTTAAAATATTTTTTCTTTTGTTTTGATAACAATTACCAATTGAAACGCTTGAATTTTCGATTAATTTTAACGCAACTGTTAGATAAATAAAAAACTAAATAAATTGCAAACATTCAATTATGATAAATTTTTTATTCAAAAAACTTGCTAAATAGGAAATAATTTCTATTTAGACCTTGAAGTAATCAACATTGTTAACGTCTAGCCTAAAATCTCGCGAATTTTTTAAATTTTTTGAAACTAAAGTTTTAAAATTTTTCTAAGAAAAATTATGTGAATTGTTAAATATATCCATAACAATCTGTATATTTACCTTTGTTTAAATAAGAAAGTAAAATAAAAATAATCATTGTGTGCATTATTGTTTTTTTAATGAGATTGCAATGCAATACTGCTATTGTAAAGATAAAAAGAGATAACTGCAAAATAAGGGATAAAATTATAAATGGGTAAACGAATTACTTCATTGTGGAGCAGTGATGGACAATTTTTTGTGTTTATTTATGTGTTAATTATTAAACATTATTTTTAAAATATTTCATTTAATATAATTTTTTTTATTGAACGACAAGTAAAGAATTTAAAACTACTAGTAAAAAAATTCGTTATATACATACGCGTTATGCACGAAAGAGTCATTTAAGGGATTGTGAATAATAATAATTTTTTACAATTAAATAAGTATTTTTAAGTAAACAATGAAAAGATTATATTTAATTCACGTTTACCTTTATTCGCAATTAAATTGATATCTGCAATGGAACAAGAAGATGGTACACATGTACCAAGTTTTGCTCGCAATGATGCAAAATTGATTGACATGCCTGATAATTTCTATGAAATAATATATAAGTAATCATATCAAACATTTTTACGATCAATTTAATGTTTTTTTTTCACTACTAATTTTGATTCAAAATAGCAATCATACAATACCTCCAGTGAGAGCAATGTATTTTCCGGTAAATTAACTGTGGCTAAACAATACTTTCCAGAAAAATTCGGTCCAATAGATTTGACACATTCTGAATAAACGCCTAAAAACGATAAACTTCCTTCTAATATACCGCTCGAAGGTTTACCATATGAATCCATGACTATAGTAAATTACGATAATTGGATATTTTTAAGATTTTTACTTTTAATATAATAAATTGATTATTTAAAATTATATTAAATTTAAAAATGTAAAAATTTAATAAATATTCTAATAAATTATGAAAATATAAATCTTATATAAATCATTTCGACCCAAATACCGATTAAGATCGTTCACCTTTTATAGCCTTGAATGTATTTAAAAAGATTTTTACCTTTAGATATTAACGAAGGTCAAAGTGCTTCTATTTTTTTTGTTTAATAACACAAAATTAATCTTTATAGTGGAAACTGTCTCACGTTTTAGCGAAAGTTTTTTGTTTTTGTTTGTTTAATTATATGTATTAGTATAAGCTTATATGTAATAAGTACTAACAAACGAAATTGTTTTTCTGCGAAAATGACAATAAACAAGTTTTATTTTTTTTATAAATACATATGTAGTTTTCATAATATCGCTAAATAAAACATCAATTATTATTGTAACTTTCAATTTCGACCCAAATAACACCTAAGATCGTTCACCTTTTTAATAACCTTGAATGTTTTTTAGAATACGACTTTACCTATAGATTTCAACGAAGGTCAAAGTGCTTCTAATTTATTTTTGCATAAACGTTTGATGACTTTTATTATCAATTTTATTGATTTTACATAAATAACAATAATATAAATTATTATTATTAGAAATAAGCCGTTACTACCAGTTTAAAGTGAAAATATAAATTAGTTTAATTAATCAGAATACATTAGCATTACTATTCATGATTTTTGTTTCAAGATTAAGAGTGGGAATGAAATTAATTATTTTACATTTACGAATAACAAAATACAGCGAGTCTTATATAAACACATAAATGTTTAATATAGCTTTTATGTATCGCATATTTTGCGCTTTGCCAGCATTTTAGCAGCGGTTCAGATCTGGTTAACAAATGAATGATAAAAATAAATGACACTTGCATTGCAATAATATAGAACTTATTAGAATTCATGAACTATATATCCGTATGATATATACGATTTAGAAAGCTGTTGATCCGACTGTTTCTTATTATTTAAAATTATTTATCAAACTAAGTATAAGGAAAAAACTAAGTAAAAATTGCGAAATGATTGCGAAAATGAATCATCATCTCATACAAAACTCGCTATTCAGGTACTACTAGATCCAACATCAGTTCAAATTTTACAATCAGTTATTTGCCATACACTCCAGTAACACGTATATATGCACATAAAAATTCTCACAGCCTTCTAAAACATTTTAAAAAATGCAGCAGAAAATTATACTTCCTTTAAACAACTTGCATCTCAACAGTGTTATGGTGAGATAATACAGTGGTAACTAAATATAATTCATAATTCAGCAAAATTAAAAGAATATCAAATTGCATAAAAACAGTTTCAATTTTTTTACTTAGCGATGTTTATTCTTTTTTATTCTTTATTTTAAAACATAATGTATTGTACAAATAATTTCGATACATATATTAAATTTTTATTATAAAGCATATAAATGATTGGATAAATTATTAAATTGTTTGAAAATGGAGACATGATTGTATTTATTACTTGTAGACCCAAAAAGTGGTTTAAACAGTTCAAAGTTAGTCAAAATTATGCAAATAATATGCAATATGGTATAACTTTTATTCGGGGAGTTTTAAAAATATGACGGCAGTCTTATTCTTCATATTACAATCATAAATAATATTATGGATGTGTATATGCAACTGTTACTCACTTACGTGGGACGTGGGAGAGAAGTGACCCAAACAGTCACAATGCAAAGACTGGACATTGCAAAGATTGTTTTCCTAACATCTGTTTACTTGTTTACTTGTGTTCATTTTTTTCTATAAAGTTATATCAAAACAAACATTGCTTGTTTGTTATATGTTATAGAGTCAAGTTTAAAAGCTGGCACAACTATTAAATTTTACTTTCATTCAAAAATTCAAACCAAAACTAATTTTTTGTGTTTATAAGTGTGGTTTCAGTGATGGCCTCAATGGCAAAGCTAATGACGGTCAGCGAATAATTACAAAGCACATTTGGGGATAAACAATAAATCAGGTGTAAAGCTTATCATAAAGCGATCGGTCTTGTAATTTTCAAAATTGAAAACTGATCTTCAAAGTGATGCCTACTTTATGCCTATAGTAACAGTTTTAGGCGTTTGTTTCATTTACAATACTGATACTAAGCAATCATCACAGCTGGAGTTTACCTGAAATAACCCTTAATACAGGAAACAAAGCAGACTTCAAACGAAATTCTATTTCAATATTACTCTCTTAAAAGAATCAAAAATAGTATTTAAACTATTGTCAAGTGTAAACCAATCACTCCTTATAGGTTTAATGATTTTTCTATAGTCAAAATTTTCAATTAAGGTTAAATAAAGTAATTAAAATTTACTATTTATTTATAGTATCATCTATTAATGTGACGTATATATTAAAGGGCTTACATTATACTAGGGTTGTTTCGCTTTTTGAAAGCGAAAGCGTAAGTTAAATTAATTGTTGACTTTAACTTACGCTTAAGCGAAAGCGAAATACAAGCTAAAGTAAAATTTTTTAAAAAAGCTAAGCGAAATACAAGCGAAATTAAAATCAAGTTAATTTGACTTTAGCTCTTAACTTTCACTTTAGCTTTTGTTTAAAATACCTTGTTTTTTGACTTAAAACGATGTCAGTCAATTTATTTTATTGAGTATAGTAGTTTTTAATTAATAATTAATCATAATATTACTTTTATTATGCTGAAATATTGTTTTAAACTTAAAAAGCTAAATCAAAAAGCGAAAGTTAAAGTGAAAGACAAATTAAACAATGAATAATATGGAAAAGCGAAATACAAGTTAAATTAAAATCGTAATCAAATACAAAAACGAAAAGCAAGTGAAATTGAAAAAAAATTTAAAAGCCAAGTGAAATACAAGCGAAATTAAAATATTAGACGAAAGCGAAAGCTCAATTCAAGTTAAATTTAAAAGTTGCAAGTTAAACAACACTACATTATACTATTATAACCAAATAATAATAAAAATAAAAATAAAAATGAGAAATTTTAAAATACAATAGTGATAAAAATTCATTCTTGTATTATCAGTATGATTAAAAACATATTAAGTTGAGATAAATTAATTCTTAATAAAAGAATAAGCAACTCACTTATGTAACACAGCGATCATAAAATAGGTTTTTTAGATCACTATATTTTTTTATTTACTTTGTTTTTGTTACAGATATTAACAATTATTTTTAAGCTATATTATTTGTTATTTCTAAATAGAAAATCTTTGAATTTATATGATATTATAGTTAAGTTAAAGCCATTTTAAAGGTATTTAATTAAAAAAAAGTTTAATGATTTTTTCGTGTTACTTTATAATTTGCTTGTTTTTATAATTTATTACAACATTATTTTAATCAAATTGTAATTTCTGATTATTTGCTGTTTGATTACAATTTTGTTATGAAGATTTCAAAACTATGGCTATTTTATTTTCAGCAAATTAGTTCTTTTTTAATTTACCTCTGAATTTCAATAATAGTATATGCTAATTATCTGGTAATTTCAAAATTTAATATCTCATAAATATGCATTTAATAATTAATTTCCAATCCTACTTATCTTCAAATATCTATAGTTATATTAATCTTCTAAGACCTTGTATTTTCTAATAAAATAAATATTTTTGTTCTTATAACTATTAAAGTTTTCTCAAAATATCCTTTGAAATTTTCTATTTGAATATTTAAATGGTTATCTGAATAATCTAATAACTAATTTATAAGTTTTGATATTAATACTTGCGTAAATAGCTTATTATTGTTTAAGTTTGCAATTAATTTTAAGATAAGTAATTTAAACTTTCGAGAGATAAATAACATTTTTGATTTAGTGGGCTTCCCTATTAAATAAAAAACATTATAAAGCCTTCGATTTTAACGCAAACGTATTCCACAAACGATCCAAAAGCATGTTCAAAAATTGATTAATTAATTAAAAATTATATTAATAAATAAATTATAATATTAATAAAAAAATACTTAAAATCTGCGTACTGTCGAGTTTTTAAAGAATAAAATTGAAATAAGATATAGCTTGTAGTGATAAGTAGCGGTACAGTATTAGCAAATCATTACAACTAAAGAGAGATTTTTAATGACCCAGTTATGAAGCAGACATTGAAAGCGTTATCGCATAACAATCATAATCTTACACATTTGCCAGTTTGTCATCTCTAACTTTCTCCATCTGTTTCGCTACCCTCTCCTCTCTTAATTTCATTTACTAGTTATTTGTAATACTAAATCTTTACAACATTCACCTTAAGGCTAAATTTAAGTTAATTTTCGAAACTTGTAAATTACGACAGAAAAAAAAAAAATAATTAATACAAATATGACGCACTATTTACTAAAAAATTAAAATGATTTTGAGAACTAATCATAATACATATCAGTTATGTAATATCTCAAAAGTTTTTTCCACAATTATGCGTATATTTAAGTTAATAGAACTTGTTAAGTAATTAATAACCACCTGTTTTATCGCAATACTATCTTAGTTTTTAAAAAAATATAATTAGGAAAGTGGGTAAAGAGTAAAAAATGAGTGTTAAATTGATACGCTTTTCCAAATGTGTGCATCCAAATGTTATCTAAAATAGCTTTAACACTATTACATGCTGTACATGCATCGCTTCAAGATCACAACTTTTGAGTTCGATTGGTAAAAATATTGGTAGTCATAGAAGGTAGTCATTGGTGTTAAATAGGTTTTTAACTTACATACGTATATATCACTATAAAGAATTCAATGCTTTTTGGCTAATTTTTCTTTTAAATTAAGAATAATTAATGATTCAATCATCAACTGATATAATCAAAGCATTGAAATAGTTTATAGGTTAAGGTTTTGTAAAGGTATAGGTTAAACAAGTGGATTATAAAAACAATTATTTAATTACGCGATAATAAATTACTAGTATATAAAAAGGAAGATACAATATTCTGCAACACTTATTGCATCAAACATTTACTGACTTTGATGATAAATAGAAGAAAAAAACCGCCTTAACATACTGTATAAGTTAGAAATGAAATGTTTGTTGAAATGCGCATACAATTATTTTATTTGTCCGCCAAACTTATTTAAAAGCAATAATTTTAGGATATTCATGCAAATAGTCATAATTTTTTTAAAAATTAGAAACAAATATTGCGATAATGTTAACAAATGTGAGTAAGAAGTAGCCTTATTTAGAAGAAATCTAATTTCAGTTGAGGTCATTTCAAGTTTGTTATCGGTTAGCATTCATAAAATCACAATCAAATGAAGGAGTACTTCCATCAAATGAACATTTAAGAATTTTCAACCCATAGATAAAATGTGAATTAGATTTAATTAATTGAAGAAATAAAGTGATTAATGATTAGGACATAAATTATTAATACTATTTTGTAATAATTAAAAAAATAAGGATATACTAATCATGATCTAATTAGATACGAATAGGAAAGAAATCAAGATCAGTGGAAAAGGAAGTTAAAAGAAATGATGAGTTAAATTTGCGCTTACTTTTGACGGCCCAGTCTTTCCCATACTTCGCTTGATTGATGAGTTCAATAAAGTGGTTATTACATAATAGCGACGTCTCATTGATTTGCGTGATTTCGTTCTCAACTGTTTCTTGCAATATATTCATAAAGTTTTGAATCTTATCATACAAAACAAACTGTTCACTGCTTTTATCGCGCAAAAAGTTTTGCTTTGGTAGCGACAAAACATTATTGAAGCTAAGAAACTGTAAAATAGTTGCACAAAATACAATTAAGTTCATATTAAAAAAGTGAAGTCAAGTTAACAAGAAATTGCTTTTTGTTAAACTTTGAAATAAACTTAAGTTTAGAGAGTGTGTTAAAGAGGGGGTCAGTTGTACAGTACTTATTAGAAATTCAAAATCTATTCAAAGGTATGCGTCATATTTAGCGTAATATAGTTAAGCTGAGGAGTAGATGGAAAGCCAACGTATCATATATTCTAAAATGTGACCGCCTATACCTTCAATCGCATTTCACTTGCATTTCACCCCCTCTTCTGAAGAGCAAACACTGACACTTACGTCACTCCGTTCCAACACTCATTCATTGGATACTGTGATTATTAACTTAAAAAACATTCCAATAAACAACAAAAAGTTTGATGTTTTCTATAATATTAGAAAATAAGATCATTGATATTCACTTTCTCTTTTTATAGGCTCAACAAATATCAATTTATCACACGTTACTATACCATACCTGTAATGCGTAATGCGTATCACCATTCAAATATTCGCACCAATCTTTCCTATAAGCTTATCGCACAATATTGCATAAACAGTATATAACATACAGCATAGCATAACAGTATAGCATTCCAAATCATATTCATATGTTAGTAAATTTTTAAACTAATAATTAACTTAATTCACTTTACTTTTATCATGAGAATTGAGAGACACATGAGCTGTTACAGTATTCCCCCGAATATCAAAATCAGGAAAATATAGTAAAATAATATTTTCCTGTATATCATGATTGCATGTGAGTTATTGATACGAATTATGGGTCAATGTGTCTCATTTCAAACATTAAATCATAATTCATTTTTCTAATTCCAATTCCGATTGAATTCAATGTCTTCAAAAATAAAAAAATTAGCAGTTGCTTTCAAAATTTATTTAGCTTTACAAACGTAATAAAGATCTCAATAACAACTGTTTTGGTGCGATCGCGATAAAACGCATTAAAATCGCAATTTCGTCATCAAGTTTCTTATTTGACAGAGATTTTTGTCTCAATAAAAGCGAGACATTTTGGAGCCACAAATCAATTCTCATTCTATTTCCTTAATTATTTCAAACACTAGCCAATAATTATTTAAATAGTGTATTAGTTTAATTGCTTCGAATTTCATCGATATGCTATGTTTGAGTCAACTAAAAAAACGATTTGTTTCTAAGAAATGTATTGAGTTAAGAGTTAGTCTAAAGTGTTAGTGTAAAAAAGGCTCAACTATGTCAGCAGTGGTCGCAAAAGTTTGTGATATTAGTTTATTGTCGATGATTATAATATTAATATTAAATAAATTTTTAATTAATAAAACACTGTTAGAATTTTTTTGAAAGGGTAGTAAAACTCAATGGATTTACGTGCTTCAGTATAAGTTTTCAAAATTTGAAGTTAAATTTTAGGGTAGAAAGATTCCGAACACTAAAAAAATGGCATATTTAGTTAGATTCTAGGAAATGAAATTTTAACTAAGATCTATTACAATTGACAGTTCTTGTTACTTATAATTTAATAGAAAATATTATAAATTCTCAAAATCACTTAAACGTTATCAATTCAAAAATAAAGTTATATAAAATTATATAAAATCGTAACTCATTTTCGTAGTAAATTATTTTTTAAACATTTTTAATTAATATTTTTGTGGAAAACATAAACCAAGGCTAAAAAATGGCGAAGTCAAGGCGGTTCAATTATTCAATTGTATGAATAAAGATATACAATCAAGGACTTAAAGTGTATTTAAAGGTGTATATATGTGTACGAAAGCATAAACATATATACATTTTAGCAATTATTAATCAAAAAAAAGAAATTAAACTCAGAATCTTATGTGCAGCTCTTATAGCAGTGCAGTGAACCTATTCTATCTTACTATGGTATGAGCCAATGAATTCACTGGTTTTTTAGTTAAACGAAGGCCATTCTTTGGTAAAAAGCCAAAAATATAAGTATAAACCGAAATTTATCTTCTTTTTTTTTAATTTTTAGTTACATTTAAGCTAAATGCATATTTTTGTCAACACGTCATCTAATACTGCATCTGCCATTTATGTTTTATTATTATTCTTATTTGTTTTTACTTCATATTTTTAACTAAATTGAACAATAATTTGATCTTTTAAAATGTAACTCAATCTACTGTAATGTTAAAATTTTTGTCTATGTTTGTCTAACGAAGTAAAGGTTTGCATTAGAAAAATAGGTTAACCTTATATTTAATATTTATCTAAAGTAAAATAATGAGAGATAGGTCCAGCATAAACTCTGTTTAATTAAAGTCTGAATTAAATTGAGGGAAAATCCAAATGTTATTTACTAAGTTTGATTCAAGTATCCAAAATAGCGCGCGTTTGTGTTTTGAATTGCATAACTATTTTCATAAGCATAGACGATATCATTTCTATCCATGAAAATTAATTTTTCGTTCAGCTATCGTTCAACTTTTTACTTTGAATCACAGTTACACAGCTCCAAACATCTAGGTTGGGGCTACTATAGATTTTTAAAATTCTTTGGTTAAATCTCACCGGATTTTAGCCAAAATTATAGAGGTCTCAAAAACTCATTGGATTCAAACGACTATTTTTCAATTATCGATTATTCATGGGGAGGGTTGTTTGTTTGTTTGTTTACAGATTTTCTAGGGTGTTAACCGTTAACCCTTGGTAAGCACCCCCTCTGTGTAACTATATTATGATCTAGATATATATTTTATCTATGGTATTCTTGCGAACAATACTATTTATTAAAAGGAAAGATTTCATTATACATTTATCATTAAACTTTTTATTTACGGATGTGGATAATAGCAGTAAAAATTTCTAATAAAAATGAAATTTCATCGATTCAATTAATTCAATTTTATTGAAAAAATGTGATTATCACGTATAGTGAAAACACCAGAACAGTTTGGTTTAGGTTTTATTATTGCATTTTCTTTTGCTGTCATTTGTATTTATCAGTACAAATAGTTGTTATTTATTTGTTTGTTGACTAACCCGTAAAAGTTGTTTATCCAGAATTTCATTAGTATTTCGAGTTGCAATATTAAAACTATTGCGAGATAAAGATCATAAGTTATTTAATCTTTGATCGTAAGTTATTAACGCGTGATTTGAAATTACAATTTTTTTACTAATGTTACGCGATGGACATCACGTATTAGTGAAATCGGTTTATCGCTTATTTTTTTACCCTCTCTGTTGTTGACGATTATTTTATTGTTCAGCGTATGACGTTTGAGATCAATTTAGTGATTACATCTACATAATGCAATATTTATTACAGAATGAAATGCATTCATTTATCAATGAAATTTGTATCGACAATCAATTGATTTCAATTTTTGATTTCTATAAAAACTCCGATCACTAAATGAATTCAAACCATTGAACACTGCGATTTGTTTAAATCGATTCAAAAGTTATATTATAGGTGTATTTTTTTATTTATTGCTTTGTTTACAAATCAGTTTTAACTTAACTTGACTTGACTTGTCTTATCATCTTTAATATCAACGGGTAAGCATTTATATATGTATATTTATAAAGATTTTTGTTGCATTGGTCATTGTAATTACTCGACGTTTTATTTTTCAAATTATAATATTTATTACTTAAAATAGGCGAAAAAATAATTATAAAACTATTAAGTATTAGTATAATTTTTAAAAAATTTAATTTTAGACTATTAATTATATAAATAAAGTGTCCTTATTTCCATTGAATAATTATCTCGAACAACAAAACATTTTTAAATTTTTATCCAAAGTTTTATTTTGCTTCCTCGAAACAGTATTTACTTAGTTGTTAATTCAATATTACACGCAAAAAAAACTATTTATTGACATTAGTATGTACTAATACACGAAAACAAACTATTTATTCAAGTGTTAGTATTACAGATTAAATAATATGATAATTTAACTTATTATGATTTTTTCCATTGTAATATTGTTGCACAATCTGATCTACAAAATCAGAAAAATCAACATAGAAGAGAAGTTAACAATAGAGATATCATATGTTGTGTAGAAATGTTGTATTTTTCATATTTTTCAATTTCTTAGTTATTAACAAGTGAGTTACCCAGCCGTAGTGAGTTACCCAGCCGTATTGTGTAAACATAAAGCGCAATAATTTTTAATTTTTTTAAATATTTATAACGTTTTTTAGCTCACTTTGATGAAATCAATGAGCTATTGTATTTGGGATGTCCTTCTGTCGGGATGCAGTGAATTGTTCTCTATGCTAATAAAGGGATTCTCGCAGTTCTTTTTAATAAAGGAATTTAATAAGTGTACATGATAGGTGTCTTTTAACCAAATTTAGGGTCAAAGTTTAGTGGAACGTGTGCTATTATAGTGTACACCAGAAATTTTGATGTTCACAGTTCAAAACTAATATGATAAAATAATTAAAGTGATCTCCGTGAGTATGCGAGTCCGTTCTTGTTCAAGTAAAATTACATAATGAAAAGTAAAAAAAATTATTGTTGAAAATCAACTCATTTTAATATTGTAGGAGAAATTAGAAGTTAAACATCTCTTTATATCGATTAATCTCAATTATGTAATAAATTTATTTTAAGAGGTAATTTGAAATTCTAGAAAAATATTTTGTAATAACAATGGTCATAAATAGAACAGAACCATTACATGAGAAGTAAAAATTTATATTTTATTTTTAATAAATTAATTAAAAATAAGAAATAAAAAGCATATTAGGTATTCCTTTGTATACAGACACAATATAATACCGTATTCTTATTATAGTATAATATTCTTTGATGAAAGTAAAAAATTCTATGTAAAATTTATGATTACTTATATTATAGTTTCTATATTTTACCCTTTAATTTATAATAATTTAAATAAGTATAATGAACTTATGGAAAAATGTTATTCGAAAAGAAAAAATAATTTAAGGTTTACTAGTGTTTCCACTTTATCTGAGTTAAAAAGAGTAAAAATTAATTTTTTTAACAACTTTTATTCAACAAACGATATATTTTTAAGTTATTGTATTATGCTTTGTATGTTTTACAGAAAATTTGTTGAATAGAAAATTCCTTGAATGTTTGATACAAATTGAGTTACGTATACGTCAAAGAGCAAACATATTGAGATAAATTTATGAATTACTATTTTTTAGCTTATCATAGCATACTCTGTATAGTATTAACCTTTACATTTGTGGTTTAAAAGTCTTATCGCTCTTTAAAGATAATGTTATCATAGCTTATATTATAATTGACTATAAATTCTTTTGCAATGGATAACGAAATTAAAAACTTGAACAGGATTTAAAAAAGTTGTATATTTAATTAAATACTGCACGAGTGAAGAGTTAAGAGTCGTAATGCATTGGTAGCGTTTGCCAGAAAATAGTGGATGCATTAACTTAACGTAAACTTAAGTTAACAGCACTTATCATATATTGTTATTTGTTATTTTTGGTTGTTTTCCCACCTATTTTCTAATTATAGTCAAAGATAATATTACGAAATGGATTTAATGCTCAAATATGTGTTTTGCGTATTAATTATTTGGCATTGAATGCACCCATAAATTATAATTTATTATATTTTCAATGTGCTATCATATCGTCATTTAACAATACTATTATCATCGAATAAATCATTATAAATATTATCTGTTTTTTATGATTAAACACAATACATATTATCAGTGACTAAAAACAAACAACAATTTTTTAGTACAAAATATGGTGATTCTTGGTTTCACTGTTTTGCCAGACAAATATGAATTGGTGTTTACTATTACATATTATACACTGTTTGCGAGATTAAACTAATTAAATATAGTTATA
>JAQIVF010000765.1:0-18309 GCA_034698365.1 Steganacarus magnus
GTGGCGTACATTTTGCCGAACGAGTTCTCCGCGATCGACACATTGTAAGCGAGTCGAGTGAACAGAAACGACGATTCAGTTTCAGTTAATGCTTCGGCGGTAACCACTTCGTCGTCCTCCGAGTCTATCGATGGCTGAGATGTCAACAATAGCTGAATATTATCAGCTGTTGTTGTTGTGCTAATATGTGCTGATAATGGCGTTTCATCAGTGGTATCACCTTTTGATATATTTGTACCGTTGATAGCAATAATAAATAGTAGTAGTAATAATAATAACAGTGATGTTAACGATGATTGATAAATATCAGACAGTAGTAATGAAGACCTGACACTCATTTCAGTATTACGGCGTAAAACGTTATTCAAAAAAACTTTATTTACATCTTATTATTGACTCGCGTTTCCACATATCATTCAAACAACACTTTTTTCAATCACAATCTCGAGTCTTAGAGGCGACGCTTTCGACGCATTTCTCTTCTGTTTGAGGAACACAACAAAAAATATATTAAAAATATTAATCAAATTGTATATATGAGAGGAGAGAGAGAGAGAGGAGAATAAAAACTTTAGATATAAGATATTAAACTAGTTATAATAACAAGTTTGAATCCAAAAAAAAAGAAATAAAAGTTGTGTCAAATTACTTGTCGTAGTGATTGTCACGCCGTCGCGACTTCTACTGCGATAAAAGCCGATAAACTAGTGGCTTCTATAATAAGGAAACACTAGAATTGGCTTAAATTGGAGATAACTTTCATTGTCATCAATCGCAGTGTGGACTATGGACTACATTATACTACAAGTTTACAATAGTAGAGAGCATAAAGAAAAAAATAATAAAATAGATAAATAAATACTGTACTGCACTGACAAAAGTAGGAACGATAGTGAGGTTGTGCTGCGAGTGTGAGTGTTGTTGCGCTCAAATGAATGGTTGTGTGCACTCACTGTTTAACAATAATCGCTCAGTAAAGTACGGATCGTATAGCGTTTGGAGAGAGAGAAACAGAAGAAATTGGCAGATATTAAATGCCTAAAACGTCTCCACCCAAACAGTTCGCTCGCAACGCGGAGTTTAGCGCTATCTATAAGTGGTTTTATTGTAGAGCAGCACTCGTAACACATTAAAAAAACAAGTACACATATATACGCGTTTTTTTCAACGCGAAAAAACTCGTTGCGACTCTGTTTCGCACTATTCATAGCATTCAGTTTTTATTTCTGCGCTGCATTTCGGTTAAGAAATAACCACATAACAATTTTCATAAAAGCATTTCGACAGTTTTCAAATAATATTAAAAAAATAAAATAAATGTTTATATTTATAAACATCTATATTTATAATATCAAGCAAAAACATTTGCACACATAATTATGTCTGTGTATATTAATATGTAATTATTATAATGAGATATGTGTGTGTGTGTGTGTTGTGTGCCACTGAATTAATTAGACCACAGTAAGAAAATATTATGAATGAAAACGTATGTTAAAAAACGCGTTTTCTGCATATGTGCCGCATGTAATATGTTTATAATCATGATATTACGAAAAAAAACTTCTCGCAGCTATTAGACTGTTAATTTTTTCTGTTTATTTTGCTTAAGTTTTCTTTTAGCAAAAAGATGTCATTCGGATGTATTTTTCATACCTTTTTTTATTTAAATTTTAAACAAACAAATATTCTACGCTTGGTATAATAAGGGCAACTAATTTTATTATTTTACACATAACACACACACAATCACAATCATACACACAGACAGACACACAATTAAACCGGTAATAAATGAATAATCTGTTTGGCTGAACAATTTAAGAATTTTTTCCTAAGTTTGGTTTTTAAGAGTTAAAAAATTCACTGTATATTTATTTATTCTACTAATCACACACACACATACATACACACACAATATTTTATTTCATTATTTTCCTGACAGGTTATGGATAGAAAACTGGTGAAGAAAAAAAAAGAAATTTCATTGAGACATAAAATATTAACTAAAAATCTCGATTTTTTGAGGAAATCAGATTTTTCCTTTAACTGATACCACACTTATTTTCTTTTAGCAGTACGTTTAAGGGAAAAAACTGTCGGCAGAAAAAAAAGAAGCATACAGTAATAATTATCTTAATAAATAATTTCCTATGAATTAATTATATATAATTTATACATTAAATAAGTCAATGGGAGAAAGAGGTAAAGATATCAAAGCATGATACAGTAATTTTTTTGTTACTTTTAATCAAAAATCAATAATAAAATAAATAAAAATAAAAAACTCTGTCCGCAAATAATCACGCGAGTAATAGATATATTTTTTTTCTGGTAAACATAGTAACAATTATCGTCAAATTTCAAATCATTTATTGAGTGCCACTATTTTTCGACTATTGATTCGCTGTTCGCTTTATCTATTCAGTTAAACGAATTTAAATGGTTTATTACACATTAACAAGCTTTAAAAAGTTAGCATAATGTATATATATATATATATACAGTACAGTATATACCGATACTTATTTGTTTGTAAATTCTAAAACTATTATGGCACACATGTTAACGTGTTTGGTTGGTGTTTTAAAAAGAGATCGTACGTTAGTTAAACACACACTAAATAGATTGCAAACTTAACTTTTTTTCTTTGGTTTCGAAAAAATAAGATATGGAGTGCGAGAGAGAGAGAGGAAAAATACAAAGTTTAGCCTATTTTACATACAGAAATGCGCTTATATATCATACTATAAATAATCGGGTCTTATTTGTCAATTAATTTAGTTGACAGCGCTGTCACAGAACACTATCGCCAGAACCGCTGCGCGTAAGCAAACAAAAAATATTTTTAAAAAGTCAAGATAAAACAATAATAACACGAAAAATTATGTGTAGAGACAACTAAATCCTGGTATGATATAAACGCAACGCAATGCACACTCGTCTGACAAACGTATTTTTTAAAGTGCACTGAAAGAGATAGTGATAATAGGAAAGGTAGACACACAGCGAAAAGAGGGAGAAAAAGAGAGAGATAGAGAGAGAACGAGAAATGCAAACAAAAACTTACTTTTAATACTGAAGTTGAGCACACAATAACGCTTACAAAATGACATTTGACTTAAATTGAATGAAATTATCGATTATGATAATAACCATAATAGTAATAATAGTAATCGACAACACAACACATTTAATGGATATTAAATAATATATAACAGCACAGAGCAATAACAGCAAATGTACATTACATTCGTGGCATTATATATATTTAACGAGTTGGACAACTATTTTCATTTACTTCTTGACCATAAGTTTAGTGGCATTTGTGTCTATGCATGTATGCGTGCGCTGTGTCTGTCTATGTATACCGTATGTGAGAGTGTGTTGTGTGTGTGCGAGTGTGTGTATGTATGTATGTATGTATGTGTTGTTTGCAAAAGCAAAACTGGTTCTCACACATAACCATATTATTTCCTTCAGAGCGCTCTGCACACCATAGCAATACACCATTAAAACTATACTGTAGTTTTTTCGCCTTTTAACTTATACTTTATTTGCCCCTCTTTTTATTATATGCGCCGCGTTTTTGAACCGATGCCTACACTAATATCTATTTCGCAGAAAACTAGAGTTATATTATCTATTTATATTGTATATGTGTATAATATACATACATCCATACACTGATTATTTATATAAATCATTTTTTTTCTCTGGAAATTGTACGAACATTTTAGTGTTGTAATGCAAAATGAAAATGCATTTTCAAGTTAACGCAAAGGAAACCTAAAATGTATTTTTATTATATTTGAAAGCTTTCTCTAAGTCTCGAGTCACTGATATCGCGGAACTTAAAAAATCCAGTAAAAAAACATCACATATATATAAATATATATATGTATTGATTTCTTTATTTTTCTTTCGTTTGGATTCTATAAAAGATTGGAAACGATGCATTTAAGAGAACTACTAAAGTAGTGGCGTCTTAATAGCAAAAAATAACAAATTTTATATCTAACTCTTAAACCATGTTTTAATGCATCACAATTAAAATAAATGACCCGAAAGTAGATTTTTATGAAGTGGATAAGAAGTTTACAAATTTTTTTTGGAAAAAAATGCTATTTATAAGTCGAATGTTTTTTACCCGAAAAGAAAAACTAACTCTGAAATCGGCTGCTACGCCACTAATGGAGTTATTATTTACATTTTAGTTGAAGATCTTTTCTCGAGTTGTTATGCAATTTTTCGTGCTTTTTAGATAATAACATTAAAGTTCAGAGCAAACTTCTTTTTATGCCGCACCAGAAGCAGAATAGAAAGAAAAAATCATCTAAACTTTTTTTAATCTCTTTTAAGTACTGAACTTTAAGAATATATAAATGCTGTTATGTGAAAAAAAACCAGAAGAAAAATATAAACGTTTATTTTCATATAAAAGCGCAAACGTTTAATATTTAAAATAAGAAATAATCATTTTGGGAAATCTATTTCAATACGAGGAAAATAATAATATACTGTATACTGTATATACAGTGCAGTATTATACTTTAATATAGAATATTTCATTAATAAAATTGTTGTTAATGTTTATTGTTGTTGCATAAAATTAAATGCCAAGCCCTGACTATTTGTTAAATAATAAATACGGTATC
This sequence comes from Steganacarus magnus, assembly GCA_034698365.1. Classification (NCBI taxonomy): domain Eukaryota; kingdom Metazoa; phylum Arthropoda; class Arachnida; order Sarcoptiformes; family Steganacaridae; genus Steganacarus; species Steganacarus magnus. The sequence goes on from JAQIVF010000765.1 coordinate 4,659, forward strand.
AATTTTCAGAATGGTTTCATAAATTCCAACCATAATCTCACTTAATTCAACTAAAAGAATACCATAAAACATCTCTTATAGTAATAGTAACAAAGGGCGATAAAATAATAGCTTAAACGCTCATTACTTCTTTTTTTTACTCATTCGACATTGAACTGAGATACGTTAGTACTAAAAAATTATCTCCTATAGAGATAAGTTAATGTTCAACTGAATCAGGATTTTGGCGAATATCTTCTTCACTCAGAGTAAATTGCTTTACTCAATCATAATATATCGATATTAAAAAATATGGGTCATTAAAGAACAATTGGGCGCCAAATAAAAGGGCTATAATTCAAGTTCAAAAGTATGCACAACACAACAGCCAACAAAAACTAAAAATTAAAAAAAATCAGAAAAAAATTCTGCATTATACTTAAGTTTTTTTAACTAACTCTATTGCGGGAATAAGATTCAAAAAGAATCAAAAAAATGATTTAATGGTTTAAATTAATGATAAATCTGTTTCGTTCCGTTATGTCTGATAGATAATTGAATTTCAAGCTCCACAAAACAAGTGGTATCGAAAAAAACGACTCGATTGTCTATATTTACACAATAGTGTACTAAAGCATTAAAATGTTGTTTCAACTTATAGTTTAGGAGAGAATCGTGTGTTTAATCGACTATAATACATAGTATACCCCAGGGTTTTATGAATTAGCAAGTCTAAAAAAACTACAAAATTACAACATATAATAAATTCAATTGTTTTTTAAGTGAGCTGGCAATAATTTTTTTTAAACTAATATAAACATGTTTCTGTTGAAGAGTTTATTGCCGGAATATCAGTGCCAATTGAGGGGCGAGTCCGGCAAACATTACTTATATATGATACAATAAACGTGTTTATATTTTTCAAAAATTTGTTAAAAACAATCGTTAATTACGGGAGAGGAGCCGAAAAAAGTCAAAACTTCTAGAGTCCCTAAGGCTCAATGTCAAACTCGCGATATTTTTAGCTCACACACACTCACCGGTGCTTATACTGAAGTCCGACTTAAATAAATCATTTTTTTTAGATTTCGTTCATCCATCTCAGTATATATTTATAGTAAAATCAAAAAATATTTCCACAGTGTATCTGAAATTAAATTTTTTTTACAACTCGTCAAAATAGAGCCTATAATTTAGGAATCGCGTTCGATTGCTAACTAAGAGTTATCATTAAAGTTACGTTTTATACTGCAGTCAAGTTATCAATTTTTGTTATTTTAACCTTTCGTTCGGGGTTTACGTAATTGTTTATTAATAAATCAAGTATAAATAAAATTATTATTAAAAGCCAAATCATCTATAGAGAGGTGTTTTAATAAATAGTTAAAGTTGTTTATTAAAGGAGTTCACTACCTATACACAAAAAACCACTGAAGCTTCACTGTTTGACTGGTATTGCGATTTATTTAGTCGTTTTTAAATATATGATGTATACTCGCGAAATCTCCCAAACAGAGAGAGAGAGAGAGAGAGAGAGAGAGAAATCATAAGTCAAATAACAAAAAGTGTTTTGTTCTCTGCGCTGAAGTCATTGGGAAATATGCGGCACTAATCTTCTTGACGGGTATCTCGTCTAATGTTTCACTGGAACTTTTTTACTCAGTTTCCCACAGATTTGTTTGCTTATCGATAATAAAATCTATAGTGTCATTGCTTACAATATACCGTTTAGAATCTAAAATTCAATCTACCGTTGCTTTTTTGAACAATAGATTTATTATTGCAATTATTATTAGATTCTGTTAACGTAATCTTAATTTCATCTCCGAAAACAATTTGACTTTCAAATGAAAAATACATCAGTTAATGATCAAAACGTGAAATTAATTAATTATGGATCTTTATAATCTTTTTATAAATAAGATTATTTTTTGGAAATATAAAATAATAATAATACTGTAATAAAGGAAATAATTTAAATGATTAAATTGCCGGTTTTTTTCCCATCAAATTAAAAAGAATAACAATAATACAGTAATAAATGTTTGCCAACAGTTATCAAAAAACCAACATACAATGAATTAATTAAATACTTGAATTGACTCATTAACTGGCAGTTATATCATTAAATTTTATAATGTATCACGAAAAACGCTTTAATAATGAGTTTTATTAAAACTTAAATGCAGCTCTAACTGGCTATTTAAAAAAAACCAACTCTGGTTTCCAAATTTAGAGAGAGACTTAAAAAGGAAAGCCAAATAAAAATAAAACAGCATATAATCGCGAATATTTAAATTATTAATTTACCAAAAAAAAACATCTTAAAAAAATTAGTGCGATTGCAATTTCCAATTAGAACTTTGTAAACCGAATAATTAAAAATAAATTCATTAGAAATTTTATTTAAAAAATTTATTTTTAGAAATACTCTTCGCTAATGAATGCAAAATAATTTAAATTAGAAGAAAAAGCATTATCTCTAATAAAAAAAACTAAATAAATAAAATTTTTGAAATTAAACGTACATTTAAATATTTTCTTATACTTTTACATATTTTGCGATAAAAAAACACTTAAAAAATATCTAAGAGAGTTTTCAAATATAACATCAAACATATATACCTTGTCGTGATTTCCTAGGATATTACGTACAATTAACGTCTAGAGATAACGGCTCTGAGAAATTGACAAAGACTTGTAATCATATAAAAGTCGCCGAACACTTAAAGCAATCAGTTTCTATTAACTAGATATGATATTTTTGCCACAAACTAAAAATATAAAACTCATTTATTCCAATCGCGACATGGAATATAGCATTGAAAATAAGTTTTTAATTTAATCAATAATTCAAAGAATCAAATAAACAACGTATTCACAAATTTTGTGTGACATTAAAATTGGTAATAAATCTTTACGCCACAGTATGTCAAAGTTGACAGCATTGAAGACTTATACGGTGTACATGGAAATTAAACATTAAAAACTTAAAACAATATTTTCCCCACTTTTTTTCTGTTATGCGAAAACTGATAAAACAGTTGCGATAGCGCTGGCAAACTCATGTTTTGCATAATTAACAATCACAGCTTGAGGCGATGGTTAGGAGACAATTTTCTTTTGTCTTTCTTTTCAGTGTTTTCTCGAAAATCCTCATTTCGAAAACATTCATCAAAATTTTGCTTTTGAGATTTGCCCTTCACTTTATTGAAAAAAATGCAAATTTTTTGCCGTTAATGAAGTTTGGCTCTGTTGCCCTCTCTCTCCCATAGCCTAGAGCTCACCACTCATTCATATTACTGTATATTCTGAACCCGTATCTCGTTTTTTTTTAAAATCAATTAATGGTTTTTGAAAAAGTGATATAAAAAATGAGTTTATGGTAATTGCATTAAAATCGTTTTATAACTCAATACTTCTACCATTGTATTATTTATTTTGAAATTTAATAAATTAGTCAATCAAACAGAATACAAAGGAGCGTAGAAGAGTTAAGACTTTTAAAAATAAAACCAACAAAAACAACAATAAATGATTTGGCAAATAATTATTAGCGCAAAATATTCTAAAGATGGATAGATTCTAATAATAATAAAAATTTTGTTTAGTCATAAGATCAAACAAAACTGTAAAAAAGTTAATGTTGCGTTTAGTACACAATACAGGTATAATTATTTGATCAAAAGCGTATTTTGAAATGCATTCTATGCTGTGCTATTGAATATTGTAAAACCGATTCTAATTTTAGTGTAATTTGAAGAAAAAAAACTAAATTTAAAATATTACTAATTGCATATTCAATGACACGCAATTTAATTTAGCAGATAAGGCAAAGTCAAATTTGTGATACACTAATAACAATCTACTACTCATTCACTTTTGAATAACTCTGTAATAAATTTAAACACAACTGTGAAATAAAAAAGGTTAATATATACGCATATAGCTTATACAGTATATAAAAAAATAATTTTGATAACAGACTGCTTTAAAATGCTGAGACAAGTTAATATATCAAAGCAACCAATTTAATCCGAGCGATGTTAAAGTCATCAAGGATTATGTTAGGATCAAAATCAAGGTTACAAATGTTTGATTTAATGCCACTTAACTATTTCAATGAATTTTCATTTTTTTCTCTCGAGATTTACTTTTGTTGGGCAGTTAAGTGATGAACGCAATATTGTAAAAAATGATATCAACGCAAAAATTTATCGTTTAATAATCGTTAATCAAACATCAGCTCAAAATATTTAAGAAAGTTATGATCGCAAACAAGTGAAGCTAACAGTTTAGAGATTGAAAAAATATATTAATCAAATTTTTTAAAGTTTGCTCGTTCAACAGTAAACAATATCTGTTCTGATTTGCTTAATGATAATAAAACTTAAAAAATTATTTGAAAGCCCTTCAAAATAAATGAGAAGCGATTTTCTCGAAAAATAAAGTTCGCGACACTCAAAGCAAAATATAAGATAACCCTAACTCAAGATCGTAAATAATGGAGGAATTTTATCCTACATTATTAATCTCGAAACATATAAAAATGTTTTTGAGATAAACCACTATATGAAATAAACGTTTGTAACATTTTTTCGCGATTTATTTCAATTACACAGTAAATATTATTTCCATAAATGGCTTAATACCACATTAAAATCAAATGGCATCTCATGAAAACAGCCTCAAAGCCGAAATAGAAAAAAAACTACTCAGAGATTAAGTTTTCTCTCCAAAAATTTCTACACTACACAGTAAAGTATGCCTCCAAACAGTGCTTATATATATTTTTAATACGATTATAGCTACAGTATTATAAAACTATAAAATATTTTCCCCGTCGTTTAGATAAGATTTGTGAAAATCTGTAAAAATTTATTAAGTCAGATAATTATTTTGCTTTAGACAAACAGTGGCAACAAAAAATTGCGTAATTAGCGCATACAAATACGCGATAAATAAAATAAATTAAGGATGTCATTTCATAGTAGGAAACATTAATTTTGATTAATTAAAACGATTGCAAACCCAATCTGAAATGAAAACATTTCAATAAAAAATAACAACACACACACACACACAACATAAAAAATCTCTCTCTATATTTAGCAAATCCATTAATCTAAATCTCAGAATTTGATCTTTCAACTCATTCGTACAGGAATTTTCCTAAACTAATACACGCTTAATGTAAAATTATTATTCATTAATGCTACTTCAAGTTGACAACACTTTTTATTTCGATAAAATAATTCCTAATCGCAGAAAACTCCCGTATTTCATAGCTACTAATTAAAGATTTCGAGTAAAAGCTATACTATGCTAGAATTAGAATGATAAAAACGCGGAATAAAGATAATGCTAATGCCGTTATAAACCTTTGAAACATTGAAACATATCTGTTACACATTCTTTCTGATGAATCGTTTGCGATGGAATTTTTATTTTATTTTATTTTACCGTACATTTGCGTTGAACCAGATTCGACAAAACATATAAAAAACAGTTTTTATACGACTTTATGTAATGGTTTTTCGCATAGAAATTAAAATCTCTGGAAGTAATTTTTGGCTTATGAGTACTTACTGTTCGACACATGGATCATAAAAGTATAACACAATTTCAGTGAACTGTTAGTTTTGTTTAGCGTGTTTAGTATAAAATTTATTATTTTATTTTTTAGAATTTATAATAACTATTCATTTTATGTAATTCTTAAAAACCTTCAACTAAAAACTAAAACTTAATTAATTCAAAAATTTTCATGACAAAATAACGATAAATAACAGATTAAACACAATAGGATTGTAGAGAGAGAGCGGTGACACAATCACACCGTTACACAATTATACAGTTACATTCATTATTTTTAGTGTCTCAAAGATTTACAGCGGAAAAAAAGCAACGAGCAATTTTGCATTTTTATTGGCCAACAAAGCAGTAAATTATTTTGATAACACAAACATTCGGGCATAAAACTAATTTAATGAATTAAGCCTTTAAATTATTTGGTACAAAAAATAAATTTCTAAAATATTAACGGTTTTCTTTTTCGTTATCAATGATGACTATCTCTTAAGCTTTACCATAATAATTTTTTTATTAATAATTATCTCATTTTAATGGTTTATTTAGAATATAGCTTTTTCTAAAACTTATTAGTTTCTATAATTAAGCACAGAAAATATATAATCTCCACGAAGATTATATTATATTTGAACATAAAATTGAAATAATAGAAAGTTTATTACCGACATAAAAACTATACGAGCGTAAACTATACACTACTTATGCATATGTGTGATGCACTAGAAAAAAAAACTTGATAAGTTATACAGAATATATATTTACGTATATATAAGCTATTATTTATGGGTCTGTTAAACCATAATACGCGAGCGAGCGATGCGACACATCGAAAATATAAGTTTATTTTTACGTATACAAAGTGTGAACTCTATGAAAAATGAGGTCTGAGTTATCAGATGGTTTTTGATTTCAAAAAGTTGGAACAGTTTGAAGCGGTTTGTTGTGCACTACATTGGGAAAGGCTTGGATTAAAATCAGACTGACTGACGGTGTGTGTATAATATATGTAAACACATCCTGTGCTGCACTGCCAGAAAAGAGAGCTAACGTTAGTTAAACAGCAACAAAAAAAACTAGGAAAAAATCTATATTTAAAGGAAATTTTTCGATAAATTAAATGATCGGTTCAAATGCATTCGATTGACAATTGAAAACTTGGCCATTAAATTCTGAACAATTGTTTAAAAGTTTCATTCGTATTTTTTTTTATTTAAAAAAATTTTTAGTTCAACATATTCTGCTATAATAGTATTTGGTTCACTTGCGTTCAGTAGCATAGCATATATGTATCGATTCGTCGAATAATAAAATTCTAGTAAATAATACCTGTATTTATAAAAACTTATTGAAAAGTTTGCACTGAAATTATTACTTCGGGAAAAAAATAATAATTTCTGTCATGTCATCTAATAAATACTGCGTAAAATCACTACACATAACACATAAAAAGAGTAATATTAGACATTGTGGTCTTCGAATAAATCTAAAATAAGTATAATAATTATTTCACTCTTAATACGACTTAATGCGAAACACTCCCAAAACTGTCATCATAAACATCATTAATACCTCATTTTCTTTTAGTGCGCGTTCGGGTTTTTTAGTATTAGATGATGACAGTAAAAAAGGGTATTGTATTACTGTAACTAACCATAAGTATTAAGTGATTGTCGTTTATGTTAGAAGTAAATCTGCATAATATGTGAAAATAATCAAATCTCTCGTTGCAGTATCATATTTCATACTACTGTATTAGGTTATGATGACTTTACCACAATTTTTCTCCGCTAATTATAAATTAATAGAGAAAAACTATTGCATAGGAAATTAATTTCTAGAATTATCATTTCGAAAATATATTTATTTATAGCAACTTTTTATTTAATAGATTTGCAAAGCAATTAAGTTTAAACTTTTTCTTATTTGATAATTTTTTTCGTTTATACATTAATTTTTTTTATTGAAATAAAATCGCAATTTATTTATTTTTGTTTGTTACTCGGATTTTAAAAGCTATTTTCACCACATGTCAACTAAGATTTATGGTCAGAAAGAGATTAATTACCAATATTATGATAATAATATTTATATATTTCATCAGAGAGTTAGCCATTTAAAAAAAATTAGATCACATTTCAGAAAATTAAAGTTTTATAAATATAGAAATTTAAATACCTGTGAATGCGTCAAATTTGATTAATTAACGACGAAATCGCATTGAAAACGTTTCGCACATCGTATTTATTGTGCACTTATTTACTTTGGGATATCTATTATTTTTTTACGAGCAAAAGTTTTTTACGGGTTGTTTGCGCGAATCAAAAATAGATAGCACTGCTGTTTAAAAACTGATTTGCGTACATGTAAACAATTTTTGATTAGTGATGTGCACTGAAGCCAGTTTGAGCAATGGTTAGCATTTAAATTAACATTAGTAAAGCTTAATACTGCGCTACGCTTAAGTTAAATATTTTGAATCAGTTTTGCCTTATATTTTTACTTATATTCAAAACAACAATCTTTAAATTGTTTGCTGCACTTACAAAGCACTGACATATCGCTCACACAATTGTGCAAATGCTCATCACTATAATAATCGTATTAACATTAATTACGTTCATAATTTAGTATGCATTCAATATAGAAAAGTAGGGAAAAACAAAGCACATAATATATGTTAATAAATTCTTGAGACAACATATGATATAAGAGGAATATATTTTTAATTGCGATAAATTATATTTAACTTATTTAATACAAACAAATGGATTCATACGAAAGACACGAGAAAGAGGTGGAAGAGGAGACTGTTATCGAAGAAGTGAACCCACAAAAGGACACAACGCGGAAGACGTTCGCGACACTGAAAGACGAAAACGACAAATTGAGGACTTATTTGGGTTTAGTGAAAATGTGTAACTATTCAGCGATCGCTAAGATTAAATCGGCGCTCAACGATTCGGTTAATATGCTAAACGCAGCAGAAGTGGACGCCAATTATTTAAGCAAACAGTTGGATATAATACAGAACGAGATTCTAAATATGCAGCAAATGCACACTAAACTGGAAGAAGGCATCGAATCGTATCAAGTGATCGAAACCAGTAATGCTCTGTGCGGCGACGATAGCGGCGATACAAACAGGGAAACTGTTGTTTTCGTTACTACGCGGTACGAAGTGCCGCGAAAGTCGACCGGTATTTCCATTAAAAAAACGCATTCCGCAAAAAATAAGTCGAAAATGAAAGCCAATAAAGATCCGTCGGTTAACGCCAAACTTTTAAGCAGAGTTGTTGATAATAGGCAGCAGAAGTTTTTGCAAATACCGCAGCACACAATCATCACTGAGCAACAAGAAGCGGTCGCTTCGATTGATCACATATCTGGCGATGACAGGGAAAATGTTAATGAATTGGTTAGACTTAAAGTGCAAACAAAGAGGCCATATATTAGCGAAGAGTTTAAGAGCAGTCATCTCCAGCGTCTCGTGGAAGCGAAAAGAAGGCGAGAGGAGATGAATAAGCAGTTAGAAAGAGAGGGAAAAAGGAAACCTCGACTGAGAAAGAGCGACGAACAAACTAAAGATGTGTCTGAAGCGAGCAAAAAGTCACCGAAAAGAAAACAATTGAAGAAAAAAATTGGGTCGAATGTATCGAATAAGAAAAAGCAAACGCAACAGATTAATACCACTCAAAGTATAGTTGTTCCTATAAATCAAGCATCAGATATATTAACGGGACAAACGATACAAATAATAGCGAATGGCGGCACACAAACACTTGCATTGTGCAGAAGCGATGGAACTTTTATACCATCGAGTAATAGTTGGCAAACAACTAATAACCAATGGACTACTGAGTCGAATAACTTTACTCCAACTCAATGGAGTCAATATCAAACTTAAATACTGTTATACTGTATATTATTTTTACTTTTGATCAAACATAACATTTTAGTAACAATTATTTAATACTTATAAATACCATACTAAGTATATATATCTTATACATCTATAATTGTACATCTTTTTTCGTTTTTAATGCGATGCGATTATACAGTATACCCATAATTAAATGTTTCATTAAATTATTGATTTTTAATATTTACGTCAAAATCTACACATAACTTATACTTATTTTTCAATTAATATAAAGTTATTTTATTTCTTAATAATTTATTATGAATTTCCTAAAAAATACCAGTAATTATTAATTAAGTTCATTAAAAAGAGTGTAATATAATTTTAATTATATCTTTAGAAAATAAAGCTGTAAATATTATATTTTTGATTTATGGATAATATGATTATCTCTTTTCGTTTAGAAATGCTTAAATCGTGGGATTTAGTAATAGAGTTGTAAATACCTGTTATTATTTTTGCCTAATTATAGTTTTTTGTCAAACTTTCCAAACTTATTCACTAAACTACACAATATAATGTAAAATTTTGAAAACAGTTTCTATTCACAACATGCGTCAAAACTAAGCACGAGTTAATCACGAGTTTAAAAACTTGTGTACAACTATTAGAATTATTCTGTAACTTTAATAAACTTGGTTTCGACAACGAGTCTGTTCTCAAAACAAGTCAAATAATATATGCACAGAAACAAATTATTCTAAAAAAATGTTGGACCAAACAAATCCTTTAAATTGAATTATAAAATAAGCCGCAACTGTTTCACATTGCCAAACATATTGGTAATGCAATCAATTGCGGTTTTACCCCCCAGTGATATTAGTTTTATATTACAGTGGCACACCTTTAATACATATAATAGCTGAAAGTAAAGATGTTTCGAACATGTTTCGATACCAAACCAAACCCAAAAGCATGTCTGAGCACAAGTTCATGGAACAGAATCACACTGATATACTGCGCTTAAAAAGAACTGAACCGTTATTTACCCAACGGTTATATAAAAGATTAATACATTCTAATCTCTGCTAAATAATTATTTAAACGTTCAGACAGTTAATATATATATGCGAAGCAAAATTTATTTAAAATTATTATTAAAATAATGTCAAATTCTATTAACTTAATTTTCTCGATGTTATTTTTAAAGAACTATCTAATCATTTATAATCAATACCCTGGTGTGTCATATTTACTGAACTTCAAAATTAAGCTTTAATATACCCTAAAGAAAATTTGAATTTAAAAGACCGGTTTAACGCATTTTTTATATTCAATTAGAATTCAATTTTATTAAATTTCTGATTCGTGAACAAAAAAATTTAACTTGTAAATTAGATAATTGATTTGTGATGTTTTTATTTAGAATAAATTTTTCATTTATTAAATTTTATTATCAATTGATTCGTTAAAGAGAGAAGCGGTTTTGCGCAAACAGTTGGAGGATGTCAGGAAAAAGTGGTTTTTTTTAAATAAAAAGTATTATTAAACCATATTTTCTAATCACATCACACTGTGTGTGTATCACATTGTCATTCCTATTAATACAGTGCAGTGCTGTGCGCTATTTTAGTGGAAGAGATTCACTAATTTTAAAATCATCACAACAACTAACTCATAAAAAAAGTTAATTACCAAAGCAATAGGACGCTAATTAAATTACAGTTTTTTTTCATAAAAAAATAATAATAATAAATAATTTTTTTAAAGTCACTTACATCATTAAAATAATTGTTTGTGTGAACCAATTTTGTTCTAAATTTTTAATGCTTCATTAATCTTGTTGTTGTAAGAGAGGATCGAAACAAAACATCCGAATATATCATTTGAAATTTTTTTAGCATCTTTAATATATAATATATATAATAAATTATTATTCACGTATTGACCCCAAAAAGCGAAGTCAACTGCGCGTAATGAGTTTTGTCCGAAAGCGGCAATAATTTATAAAATCTCTCTTGAAAAATATAATATTACATTTATCCAAAATTAATTCACAATATAAACAAAAAATAAAGTCAACTTAAGGTAATTAATATTTTAATTTTAGCAGAATATATATGCGTTTCGTGCACGCAATAAACATCAACAAACAAATAATCGCCAGAGATTTAAATATAAACTTTATTCGCCAAACGCATTCAAATGGCAATATAATCATTTATTAGAGTTGTTTTATTAGCATCATATATAGGTTATTATTACAAATTAATTATATTTGCTTTTGTTCATTACTTTGTTGATAGCAGTTAATTGCAGCGCAAATACACAAACTATTAAATACAACTTAGAGAAAAGTTCTCTACAGTAATAATCAGACTTGAAAACAGTTTGTGTATTAGTTTTAAATATTAGCTTATTTCAACAAATTCTGTTTTGAGCGGCGCTGAAAAACTTGTCTGTATATGTTTGTTGATCAAAAAAACTGGATTTTATATAATATATCGCGCGAATAAATCTTTGTTGAGGCGCGATGTGTGCCTGAAAAATGCATTAAAGAATTAATTGAATGGTGTGTTTAGATAATAATACAAACATCTCTTTAGCGAGTGTTTCGAACTTTTTAGATGACAGTTTAGATATTTGAAGTGTTAAAATAAACACTAACAATGCGAAACCCTATTACAAAGTGGTGGATGGAGAATGTGCTTGAAATGCTTGTAATACATAACAGGAATAAACTGCCGTTAATAGAAAAGTATATATATATGTGTGTGTACAAAGCTGGTGGTACTTAGTATCCTAAATCTCTTGTAATCTCTTTTATTAATTCAATCATAAAAAACGGAGAAAAGTGGGCATTTAGTCCCTAAAAATAGTCTCGTTTCCACTATCTTATTACCACTTTATTTTTAATGCTGCGTTTAATCCGCAACGAGAAACGTGATGAAACAGTAATGCCTTTCTCGTTCGCGTTTTTAAAATCGTTTGTCTCTCTCCCAAGAAGAACGCAGTATAATGTGCTTAATATAACCATCGGAATAGAGGTTTTTAGCATATTGTGCGCACGACCCGAATTGAGGTCGTCATTAGCGCATTTTACAAGTTTTTTTTTCTTCAAAAACGATTCATTATGTGGTTTAAATAGAGATATTTTAACCATTTACGGTCGTTATCTAAATTAGAGTGAAAGTTTTTTCATTAATTTAATTGGAAATGAAAAATGAAGCAAATATCAGAATTTATCGCTTGGAGAGCTTATCTTTTGATTTATTATTTTTAATCTCTTTAGAGCTTATTTAGTGTTTTTGAGCTAATTTTAAATATGAAATATTAGTATCTTAACTGAGTATATATTAATTACGATGTGATAGGAAAACGTGTCTTACACGTTAGACTTGTGATTTTTTGCACAATACAATTTTAATTAAGCTTATCTACCATACAAATCTACTGTAACCGCATCACGATTTTTGCAGAAAATGTTTAGATAGTAATTTTGCTGAAAACGTCTAGAGAAGCCATCGACATTGCTTTTATAAAATGTTTGATAAATTTATGTTAAAGCAAAATTTAAAAGAAAAATATTAATGTTTTTCTAGATTTAAGGAAAAAAAATTTCGAATTAATTTGGATTAAAATTATTAAATTTATTACAAAATAAAGTAAATGAATAAACTAATGTTGGACTGAAAATATGATTTATAAATATATCGTTCAAATTTTTTTATTTTTAAACTGCTTTAAACCAATTTTGCGATTACTTTACATTAAATTAGTATAACTTTTTAATTTTTTAATATTTAAAATGTAAATTTTTTTCTCAAGTGTTAATTGGTTTATTTAGCAATTAAACTGACATTGGTTAACATATTTGAAAAAATTTCAAACTAAATTACCCGTATTTTTTCTATTTATAGCCCGCGGGTGAAAAGTTTCAAAATATTTGTTATGCGGGCTATACATGGGTACCGACTATAAACAGAAAAATACGGAACTTTTTAGAATTTTCAGAAAACTCACAAAGTTAATTTAATTTTAATAATAATAATCCATATCGAACTGAAGGAAATTTGTTTAAATTTAATAATTCGATTTTTACTCGACAGTATCACATTTTTTAAACGCGCAACGTTTCGGTTAGACTCTTCTAACCATCATCAGGCGACTTAAGCTGAATTAATTATTTTCAAATTAATTTTTTAAAAAATTCAAAAAAAT
>JAQIVF010000766.1:0-18284 GCA_034698365.1 Steganacarus magnus
TATTATTATTATTATTATTGCCATTGCTATGTCTTCGAGTTCTGAATCGGGCACTGATTCTGATGGTGGTATGTTTGATGACCGTTCGGAATGCATTCTTTGCGATGAAAATTACGTGGAGCCGATTCGAGTGGTATGCGCTCATTTGTTTTGTGCGAAATGTTTGAAAGTTTGGCTGAAAAGCAACACTCGCTGTCCATTATGTTCACGAAGAATTGTCGATAGACATGGATTCATTGCCATCTTTGGCGCACAAAGAATTCGCCACTAATTTTATTCATTTGAATATATTTTATTTCTGTTTTTCAATTCAATATATATATTTATTTATTTGTTTTTGTTTGATTTATAATTTAATAAAATAGTTTGTCTTAAGATAAAAGTGAGCTCTCTATGAATGTGTCGTTCTTGTTTTAGTTTTTGATTCAGTATTTGACTTACTAGTTTTTACGAAGAATATTGCACTCAAATAGCGTATTATACTAACCGTTAAATCAGTTTTTTTATATAATCTATAGATTGATTTTTACTGCTAAATCTTTCTAACAGTTAACCTGAATTTCTAAGTTCAATCGAATATTCAACCAACTATTTGTGCGAAGTATTGGGCTTTTCACTTTTTCAAGTTACTTTTAATTCGAATGAACTTAATAAAATGATAGTAAAATTTCAATAATCAAAATTCAAAATTTAATACTGTGATTAAATTTATTTAATAAACTATTCATAAGCTACGCATTTTTGCAATTATGATTATGGCTTGAATTATACTTTAGCTTAAATCATTTATCAAAGAAAAATATATATCTTTTATGTAAAATATACATAATCTATAAAAAAAATCTACATTTTATTTTGAAATATATATAGATATATATATATATATATATTAATATATTTTAATGTTTCAAGTTTTACAAAAGTTCTAAAAAATAATTAATTTAACATTTGTTTTATAAAGTATCCATGTAAAAAATAAAGATAAAGGTTGTAATATTTTTGTTTTTTGTTCCATAGAATGAGATCATAATAACGTCACAATTTATAAACATTTTTAAACCAATTTCTTTTGTACCAAAAATTCTACATTTTCAGAACGAGTATCAGGCTGAGAATTTTAAACACGCAAAAATGTCTGGTTTATAACTATAATTAATTTTGATTTACCAACACTATCACCGAAAAAATGGCATTTATTATTTTACCCGTTAATGTTTTACAACGACGTATTATATGTTATTTTGTTTTTTTAGTTTTTTGTAAACTGTAAAGTATTTTATATTATTGATTTATACTTTACCTATAGGTCTTTGCATTTAATCTAATGGAATGAAAATAAAAACATTAAAAAAAGTGTTATTTATATTATATTTCAACAAATAAAATTGCATAAAGTTTAAAATTATTTTTTATTAATATTAATCAGAACAAACTTTATCACATAATATAAATATTGTAAAAATTTTAGATAATTAAGTAAATATTTTTGTTTTGTTTAATAAATATTGTTTTGATCCTATCTAATAAAATCTTATTTAAAACAATTTATTGTACTAATATTTTTGCATTATAAAGTGTTTTTAAATAAATTGTGTTAAAAATTGAAAAAAGCTAAACTATTTTGTTATTTTTATACATAATATAAAATAGAGGACATATTTTTCATGAAAGGGCTTGATATGATTTTAAGGGAATTGTATTAAATGTATCATTTGTGGTAACGTCATATTCCTCTTTATCTTCATCCCATTCAACCGTTTTTGTTTTTTGATATTTTTTTTGCTGATATCTTTATTTTTACTAACAGGATCATCAATTTTATCTTCATTTAAAACTAAAATATTTTCACTCTGTATATTGATCACTCATCCAGTTTTCACAAACTTTTATTTTGTAAATGGCGTCTCAACGATCGCATTGTAACAAACTGTAGGACACAGTGTATCGTACATATAATAAAATTTATAGCACATTTTTAGTTTTAATTTCAATGGTATTGTGTATGTTCTCAAAAGTTCGCGGTAAAATACTACATGAAGTAACAAATGAAACTGGTAGATTCACAAGTTTACCTTTAATAGCTTACTTCCTGTCTCGTTTTGTTAATCCAATCGAACTTCTACTTCTGTCAAACTTTATAGTTCTTAAAATCTTCTTATACTTCTTAAAAAGTTATTAGTTCTTTATTATTGTCGTATAATCTAGTCCATTAGCTTTGGATAAGTTTACTATTTTTAACTGGTTTATATCACGATATAAGTTTATACAAATTGATAGCTTACCCACTAATGTATCATATTTGAATTAGGAATTCGTTGTTAATTCAATTACTAAGTAATTTTTCTATCTTAACAGTATTTATAGATGATTGAAAAAGTAATAGAATGCTACAAAATGCTTAAGACATACCTGTGAGATACTGTATTTCGATGGTTTGCTTACATACACACCGGTATCGAATTTGTTGGAGCCTTCATCTTGAGATCAAAACATAAGTAGAACATGTAATTTTGTAATTAGAAACAAACTTAATAGATTCTGATAAATGAAACAATACTTCAATAATAAAAGTAAGTGAATAAAATATTATAAAATCAAAATATAAATATTTTATTAAAATTATATTTGTTAAAGTTTAAACTGTATTTTTAAAATAAATTAATTTATAATCCTATATTTTTAAACGTTATTTTCTTAAATTTGGTTTCATAAGGAAAAAAAATATATTACTAAATCAAATATTAAATTTTATTTATTTTATTTTTCTAATAAAAATTAATTATTATCTTTATTATAAAACAAGAACGACACATTCATAGAGAACTTTTTCTTAAAAAATTAAATCTTTAATGGAACTTTAAGTTTTTTTTAAGAAAAAATTAAATACAATTAAACAGTATAATGTATAAGAATTATTGTAAATAAGTATTAATTAGATGTGTATAAAATTCTTTGAATTGTTTGTCATGCATTTGGTAATTCTTTTTGTGTTGAGAAAATAAAATAATGTGTTAATTCATGAAAAGCAGTCTTTAAGCACTCAGACGTCTTTTAGCAAATTTTCGTTAATAATAATATAGGAAAATCGATTGTTATTAAAAATGAAAAAATAAGAATAACCTAAAATGTTAAGAATGATTAGAAAAATATTTAAAGACTTCATATTTTTACCCAAAGCATTGGAAGGCATGTAATAATTATCGCTTCGAACAAAAATTGCGCGCTTTTTAAGTGTAAAATAATTGATATACAATGATTCAGTTCGAATGCGCTCGAAAATGGAGTGAATTCTCGAAGAAATTATGAGTTGTCGATACGATGGTATTGTTCGGTGTATGTTTAAAAATCGAAGTAAATTATTGTGTTCGACAACACTTGAACTCATTTTTAACAATTTAACAAAAATTAATCAAAAAACATTTTCAAAAAAATAATGAGTGAGAACGCGAACATGAGTGAATGAGCCTAAGTAAGTAAAAGCGCGTACGTGAGTGACCTTATAAGTGACACATGAGTACCGGGTGTGTGCACTGTTCCGTGAGTGACCGCATGAGTTAGACATGACATTTAAAAATAAAAAACAACCATATATATGCCTGCAAGACATTGTATATCGATGTTATGCTGACACAGACACCTGTGACCAAGTTGGCAGAGCCTTCCTCCAGAGCTCACCACCGACCAGCGGGACGCACCAACCAACTGGCTGGCGGTATGCGCTCGGTAAAGATTTTAAGATGTTATTGTGGTATCAGGTAGTGTGATTACTAGTGTTCACTGTCTTATACACAGTTTGGTTGAGGCAAGTGTCGATCAGTTCCAGCAGTCGATGAATATTGTGAATGTGTCGACTAACGCCAATAGCTTCATATCAGATAGGTGATTCAGATGTTAGTGTGGTATCGGCTTAAGTGATGACTAGTGTTTACTGTATCATACACAGTTTGTTTGTGGCAAGTGGCGATCAGTTCCAGCAGTCGATGAATATTGAGAATGTGTCTACTAACGCCAATAGCTTCATATCAGATAGGTGATTCAGATGTTATTGTGGTATCGGCTTAAGTGATCACTAGTGTAAACTGTCCCATACACAGTTTGTTTGTGGAAAGTGGCGATCAGTTACAGTAGTCGACCAAGTTGGCAGACCCTTCATCCAGAGCTCGCCACCGACCAGTAGGACGCACCAACCAACTGGCTGGAGGTATGAGCTCGCTCAGGACATAGCCAGGAGTCACTAAATATGGGTCTTGTTTCACAGACACAGGTGATAATGTTGGTTGACCCTTCTTCCAGAGCTCGCCAACGACCATTGGAACGCACCAACCAACTAGCTGGCGGTATTCGCTAGCTCAATACCTGGCCAGGAGTCACTGGATATTTTTCGGTCTGCTTTCACACACAACGTGGACCAAATTTGCAAACCCTTCCTCCAGAGCTCGCCACCTACCAGTCGGTCGCGTCTTCCAACATGCTGACTGGAGGAGCATGCCTAAGACATACCTGTGCATCACCGGAAATTGATGACAAGTTGACACAGACACCGCTGTCCAAGTTGGTGGATCCATCCTCCAGAGCTCGCCACCGACCAGTCGGTCGCGTTATCTAAGTGCTCAACTTATTCATAGAGTGCTCTCTTTCATACATAATGCTAGGATTATATTTATAAATTTTATAATTGTTATTTTAGGGCATTGTTTCTCATAGTAATTTTATAACGTGATAACAGACAATAAATTTGTTTTATATATGTTCAAAGTTGTAAGATATAGCTTGTAAAAGGTAGACTTTTTGGACTTAAGAGGACTGCGAACACATAGACGTACGGACAGTTTCAAATCCATAAGATCTACTTTTTTAAAAAAGTTAGCTAAAAATTCCATTCCTATAAACGAAATATCCCATTCAATAAACGGAAAATTCCACATTTGTCAGTAATATAGTATTATACCCCAAATAAAACTAAATATCCAATATTTAGAATTTTTATTAGATTTTTGAGAAGATTTTCATATTTTTTGAAATTTATTTTATAACTTAGTAATGAAAAATATTTTATAAATATCTCAAACATAAAATTTATTTATATATAAACTGTACTTTAAATAAAACAGAAATAAATCATTAAGCTAAATTAAACTTACATTTGTTGTACTGGATGAAAAATTGCACTGTATGAAAAATAAATCATTTAAACTAATATTTTTATCAAGTTGAATAACTAAATAATAGTGTTGGATTGCTTTTTAAGAAGAGAAAGAAAAAGACGAAATATTTTTTTTTCTTTAAGACATGTAAAAGATAGGTAAAATGAAATTCAAATCGAGGACAAAATTTGATTTTAATATTATAAGAAAAATTATAAACTATTCTAAACCTATAAAATTCATTTTAAAATTAAAATACTGTTAAATAAATAGTAAATATTTATGTTTTATTAATAAAATAATTACATTTTAATTTTTTTAAATTTTATACATAAAGAATTAATTTAGTTAAGCATACTCTTTTTTTCTTCTTATATTAATTTTGAATTACTTTTTCTTTCTTATTTTCTTTAATTTATTTAGATTAGTCTTTACTTTTTCATTTTCTTCTTGCTTTTAATTTGCTTTTCTTTTCTTTTTCTTGTTTTTAAAAAGATAAAGACAAAAATTCTGCAATTATTTTGTCTTTTTTCTTTTTCTTTTTAATATTATTTAGCGCATTTTTATAGTCTTATTCTTTATCTTTTGTTCTTGAAATTATTTAATAGTTCATAATTAATAACCATAATTAAATAAAATTTATGTATATATAAATTTTAATACAAAGTAAAAATTTTAAAATCAAAATACTGCAAAATCAAAATAATTTATTAATTAAGAATTAAAATCACAATGTACTCTAAAAACTTTTTAAAAAAAAAACAAATTGATAAAGTAAAACTAACATCAAAATCAAAATATAATTATTTTAAAATCATTTTCAAAATAAATATCTAAATGTAAAACATAAATAAAATAAAATACAATCAAATTAAAAAATAATCTATTAATTAAAATCAATATACAGTCAAATTTAAAAGTTTATTGTCAAAACAACACTATTATAAATTACATTTTGCTTAACTTAATAAAATTTTATATTTTGCTAACTAATATTTTAATTAAAACGTAAATTATATTAATTTGTTTTAATAATTCCTATATAAATGGAAAATGCCTTTTGGTTTTATTAAATTGTAACAAATAATTGAAAATATTTTTATTATTATATGTTTTTGTTACCTTTATTGAATTATTTTTATTTTTAAACCTTACGGATTTTTGTACGTTTTTTAAAATTATTTTGCTATTTTATTTTAATAAATTGCAAAAATATAATCATATTTTTGTTACATTTATCAGTCAGTTTGAAATAATTATATTAGTGTTCAAATGTTTATATAATTTTTTCTTTTAAATGGTTTTATTCTTCAAACCTAAAATGTGTTGTGCTAATAATAACGACTTTTGTAACAAAATAAAATATTAACAAATTATGTATATTATAGTTCAAATTACTTGAATTTTTGTAAAAAACAAGACAAAATTTTATAAAATTTAAAACATTGTAAATTCAAACAAATAAATATAAAGTAAAACACTTAAGGATTTATTTTCATTTGCAAATATAAAATTACTTATTGTTCGCACACCTTTAGCTAACAGATCGCAATTACCTGCATAAATTGTAGGATTTGGAGACTATTTGTTTAATTATGTTTAATTTTTACAGTGAAGATTTTGTTAAATTTATTAATTAAGTGAATGAGTCTTTAATTTTGATTTGAAAATACTTGATTATTGTTGACATAAATGACAAATTTAGATATAACTTAGATTTAATTAATATCAACATTTTAAAGTACGTTTCCTTTAGAATGGATATAGCAGAATTTGAAGAAAGATTTAAAGAGGAAGAATTTAATTTTGTAGAAAATGAAGACAAAAATGAACAACAATCTCATAAATTTAGCGTCTTCACAAATGAAAACAGCGCAGATTATAATTTAAGCCAGGATATTAGTGACAATGTATCCAAAGTCAAAATGGAAAAATATCTATCTACCAAAGGCAAATGTGAAAATGAATATCGTCAACTTATTCATTCACTTAATTCAAAGCAACGTAAATATTGTATGAATATATTAGATCATATGAAACCCAAAATCGAACCAATGTTCAATATTATTATCGGTGTCGCATGTGTTGGAAAATCCTGTCTCATAAATTCTATATATCAAACTCTTATTAGGTAATTCAATGGATTTCACAAAAGTTTTTAACTCAAATTTTTACTTTCACATTTTAATTTTGATTTTTAATACAAAAATTAAAATCTAAGTTGTATTTTTACACGTTTTTATTTAAATTTTGATTTTTGTAAATAAATTTTAATTTAATTTTTATTTTCTTTAATGGTCTGATTTTGATGATTTTTGAAATTTTTTTCTTTTTAATTTAATTTTGATTTGATTTTTAAAAATTATTTCTTTTTAATTTTATTTTGATTTTGATTAATCAAAATCAAAATTTAAAATAATATCAAAATTAAAATTAAAAATTCAAAATAAAAAACAACACTACTTAAATTACAGGAATTTACGTAATCTGCAACTGTATTCAAATAAAAAACAATTTATTTCCATTTTTTTTATATTAATAACTATTATGGGCTGCAAAAAAACTCAAAATAAACGCAATTGAAAACAAGAACTAAATTACATAATAGCTCATTATGATAAACATTATTAAATCTTTAATTTTAAAAACTTTTTGATTAACATTTTTTGAGAAAACATTCTTTAGAAAAATAATTTAAAATGATATATATACAAATAAATTTTATCAGCTAACAATACAATATAATATAAACTAAAAAATTATATTAACGAAAAAACATTGTTTAGGAATAAACAAAATAATTCTACCAAAAAACTAATTAAACTAAAAATATTGTTTTATAAATTTACAGAAAAAAATTATAATTTCTATTTAAATTTTTGTTAAATAAATATTTAAAGTTATTTTGTATTAATTACTTTTTCAAAGCATCGTTTACTCGAAAAATTTGCGATCTATTGTTTATAAATATTAATTTAATTAAAGATTTTTTTCAAACGGAGCCATATGCATACTTTTAAGAAATAATATTTTGGAAGTATATATTTAGAAAACAATTAGAAATATTCACTTTAGTACCATGTTTTACATAATTTGTTCGAGAATAAAAATTTGTAATATATCATTAAATAAAAAAAATTCAATTTAATTTATTAATAAATGCATAAACTTTTAAAGTAAACATTTGTATGAGAAAAAATGCTCTATATTTAATATGCTTATAAGTATATATATCTATGAGTCATAGCACAAATAGTCTCAAAATAAATTGAAACATTAAATAAACTCAAATATTTTGATAAATTAGGGCTTTATCAATAATTAAAAAGCAATTAAAACGACAATCAAATAAAAGAATAAATTATACTTACATGCAGAGTAATAGTGCTCAAATATTTTTCAAAAATATGTCAGTTAGTATTAAGAAAATTAGCTAAAATATCTAAATATACTTTAATAAATGTGTTAAGAGTAAATCCTCACTGTTGAATAAATGAGAAAATACTTCAATAGTTAAATAAATACTCAAAAATAAATATAATAGTTTTTAAATAAAAATAAATTTTTATAATGTTTTTCGACTATTTTTATTATTAAAGTCAATAACTGATATAAAAATATTTTTGTCAGAATATTTTTCAAGTGTTATTACATTTAAAATTTCACATGTGGCTTATAGTATATTTTTAATGGAAACAAGGTTTTAATAACTTCAATTGCAGAATAAAAAGTTGTTAAGTATCAATCATACAAATATAAATATAGATCTATTATTTTTGATTATAAAGTCAATAACTTATATTAACATATTTTTATAAATATTCATAAATATTTTTTAGGTTCTATTTACATAACTTTTAAATATTTATTTAAATTTATTTTGTATTATAATCAGAAACGAGAAAATTTCTAACTGTATTCTGTGATTTTTTACAAAATTTATAATACCCGCGTCTCCAACTCTTGCCATTGATGACAAATGCAGCACTCGAATACATTTAAGGTTAGCCAACTCTACCAATGTTTCATCCAGAATGTTATGGCCGTTCAGGAATCGAATTGGTTCCATCTTCGGGCAATATTTCGGTATTTGCGATATCGAGCTATGCGTGAAACGACACGATTTTGCCTTGGTGCCAGTTAGTGCAATAGATTTCAAATTATTACATCCTTTGAATACTGGTAATATTGATTCGTCGTTTAAAACAGAATCATTTTCATTTCGAGAATCTTCTGCTATCACCAGAAACTCCAGCTCCTTTAGTTTACCAATATTTTTTAGAGAGCCTTTACCATACGACCAAAATGTTATCTTTAAACTTTTTAAGTTTACCATATTATCAATAATTAGACTCCAATTAGTTTTCTGATAACTGGTCACAATAAGTCCAAAATGAATCAGATTTTTGCCATTACCTGACACTAACGCTTCGAGAACAATGTTTGGATCCGGCATGTGATTCAAACCTATCCATATATCCTCGATCTCTGGTCCTAATTTGCTTAGACACTCACCAACAACTTCGCGACCGGGATTTATCGCGTTAATGATCTTAAGCTTTTGAAGTCCTTCGCACAGTATACTAAAACTTATGTAAATAGATATAATTATTAACAACAAACATTCACAAGAAATTTAGATTTAAGTTAAAATAAAATAATATCTAATGCCAATTTTCGTCTAGATCGCAGTGAGAAATGTCTAAAAATGTTAAGTTACAGAATCGCACCGCCAGTATAGTGATTCCTTTCCACGTCAGGTTTCGACATCCAAATAGACTTAGTCTCACGATTTTCTTAACTTTAAAATATTGTTTAATAAAATAAATTATTACGTAAAACCTTTTTCATCTAACAATATAATTCTAACAAAAAACTAATTAAACTAAAAAATTTTCCGACAAAAAGCCTCCTATCAATAAATTTTTTCACTAAAAAAAGCCTCCTATCAATAAATTTTTTCACCAAAAAAAGCCTCCTATCAATAAATTTTTTCACCAAAAAAGCCTCCTATCAATAAATTTTATCACCATAAAAGCCTCCTGTCTACAGACAGACGGACGGACAGACATGTCAAATCCAATAGCTCATTGATAAAGTGAGCTAAAAATATCAGAATTAACATGTTAATATAATATATTTTTATATCGCAAATAAAAATTAATTATTTACACCGGATCCATCCCCAAAAGTTGCATTTTTTACTTTTTTTTCATTTGTTACAACAGATATAATCAA
Source organism: Steganacarus magnus (assembly GCA_034698365.1). Lineage (NCBI taxonomy): Eukaryota > Metazoa > Arthropoda > Arachnida > Sarcoptiformes > Steganacaridae > Steganacarus > Steganacarus magnus. Next base: position 10,383 of record JAQIVF010000766.1, read on the forward strand.
ACAAATTTCCTAAAATTTTACAGTGCAATCAATTGAGCCCAAAAAACGTGTCTTTAAATATATTAGTTATTATGGTGTAAATAAATAAATAAATTGATATGATATATTGATAGGTTTATGGCATTTTATAAAAAACATTAATGGCATCAGTGGTTCGTTAGCGATAGAGATTATTTAGATTTATTTTAATAACGTGTTATTACTGTACGATAATATTGTAAAGTGTGGCAAATTCTCGTCAGACGCGTATAAAAAATGCGTATAAATAGTGACAACGTATGTTTTTAATAATTTCAAGAACGACTCTAAAATTTTGGTGAAAATATTCAATACGGTTCTAACGAGAAATCGTATATTTAATGAAGTCGCTATTATAAAACAATCCGAAACAAAACAATTAGATAATGGAAAGCAATAAACTAATGTCTAATCTAACAAATCATCCAAACTATGGGGTAATTACTATCATCAAAATTTACGTATATTTTTATTAAATAATTTTAATAATACTCATAAACGTTAAGCTGTTCCATGAGAAAATCGATAAAATCTGCGTTTTTTATGGACCACAAATTACCAAATATGTTCCCAATGTTTGGTCAAATGAGACGCAGTTTAGAAATAATTGCGATTTGTTTCGACATTTGTTGGCGAATGTGATCGATATTCGCAACAAAAAAAGAGGTATTAATTCATATAATATATCGATTTTATAATCAATTTTCTTCACAGAAACGATTAATCAATTTTAGCTAACTATCAATATATCTAGAGAACACAAGAAAATCCTGTTTTCGTCGATAAGAGTTAAGAGTGGCGACCTTAATAATACTATCGCCGAACGAAACCCAATGCTCAAGATTTTTAATGTAAATTGAACGTAGTTTTTGCGATAGAATCACTAGCAATAACGAACCATTGCTGGCATTGGATTTGCGGATTAGCGAACCAAAGCGTGATTCCAGAGCAAAGAAAACCACTAATGACTCAATAGTTTCGTTGGAACTCAATAAACAGGAATTAACAGAAATTATATCAACCCTCGAAGAGGCACAATAAGCGCTCAAACAAAACTATTTATGAATGTTTTCATTTGTATTTTGCGTTTGTTTTTTCAGTGATATGCTTTTGTAATTAATTAAATTGAATTATTAATTACTATAAGGAAATACATTAAACAAAATAAGACTAAAAATTATTGTCAGTTAAAACTGTGTATAAATTTATAAATAATTTAATTTATTAAATAACGGTATATTATATACATTTAAGGTAGATTCTAAAATATTACATATTTTTTATTAAATACGAATTGGTTTCACAACATTATTTATAAATAGCTGGTTTCAAAGCAGTAGTTCGTTGTGCTGGAAAAATTTTATAGCCTCCTCTTCGCTTGCATTGTGATATATAATTTGTAAAATTTTTAAATTCATTTTTTAAATCAAAATCTAAACAAAAAACCAGACAAAAAACTTTAATTTCTTGTTTCCTGTCATAAAAAAGTTTTGATTTAGTTTTAAATTGAATGATTTTTTGTAATATGTCTGTATTTATATTCTAAGACAATATGATAATCGAAATAAAATCGATGCGCACAATCGATAAGGTGTCAGCATTTAACCTCTATACCAATTTTATTCCTAGTTTTTAAAGCACAATATATTTTTTAGTTTTGATTTTTAATACAGGAAATGATAATATAATAATTCAAAGATTTTGAAAATGAAATAGCATAAAAATAGAATAAAATTTATCGAATTTTTTCAGATAATCCAAGCATAATTAATTAAAATCTAAAATTATATTTATTATTTTAGAGTAAAAATAATTAACAATTCATAATAATTCAGTCGAATTTTTTAAGGATATTAAGCTTTTATAGTAAAATTCATAATATAGTTCAGTAATCATAATAGAAAACAACATAAAAATTTATTTGTTATATTTTGAATTTGATGAGACTAATTATTTTTAAATAATTTTATTAAATTAAATTAATTTCAATTTTAATTTTGTTTATGATATAAATTGTGTAAAGTTCGTTGCTGATTATCATAATTTAAAATTTTCAAATTATGTTTCTCCTCTAAAACATATTTCTCTTTAATGCTATTAAATGTGTTTAATTATTGTATACTTTTTGTAGCTTAATTTATTATAAATATAAATGTAAAAATCACTACTAGATATAAAAGTGAATTATAAATTTAGTAAATTAATTTCATTTTTTTTTGGAAAATAAAATTTAAATATTAATAAAATAATAAAGGCTTTAAATTAAAAATAACACTATATTGCTCTGATTAATTATTAAAAAATCAAATTTAAACTAAATTTTTTATAATTTTCTAAGATTATTTGTCTAAATTAATTGAATTTAATTTTTACTAAAATTTAAATGCAAAACAAAAAATAATTTTATAATTACTATTAAATAAATTCTCAAAATAATAAATTAAAGTTACTATGTACTACATAAGCATGTACTGCAGTGTGATCACATTTGAGAACACAATCATGAATAAAAACATGAAAATATTTTTGAAAACAAAAGTGAACACAATTATATACACATTCGTGGACACAAGTGTGGAACCATTTGGTGAAACTCCGTGATAATTATACATTTGTGTTTGTGGCAGCAACGGAACTAAAATAGTTTATTAGGCAATTACTATTTTTAGCTCACTTTGATTTTATATCAATGAGCTATTGGATTTGGGATGTCTGTCCGTCTGTAGACAGGTTAGGAGGTTTTAATGGTGAAAAAATTTTAAGATAGGAGGCTTTTTTGATGAAAATATTATTGATAGGAGGCTTTTTTGGTGAAAAAATTTAATTATAGGAGGCTTTTTTGTCTGAAAAATAACAATATTTTTAGTTTAATTTGTTGATAAAATTATATTGTTAGATTAAAAAAGTTTATTGTTTTAATTTATTTTTCTAAACAATTTTTTTAAGTTAACAAAATTTTTTGTTTAAACAATTCGTATTATAAAATATGAATTTTTAGAAAAAATTTAATAACAATCTTCTATAAATTTTTGGTTACATAGATATTTGTGATGTTCACTGTTCGAGTGCTGAACACTGACTGAAACTAATTTTTGTGTTCACTCATTGAAGTACTAATCACAACAATGTGTTTAATTAAGAAAATTTTTGGATTAAATAATAGATACTATTGTTAGCTGAGAAAATTAATATGTATTTGTTTCCTTTTAAATTATTTTTCAAAAAATTTTTCTCGACAAATTGTAATCTATACTCTTTCAAAATTAATTTAATAATAGATATATTGATCAAATTGAGCTCATTTATAATGTTCATTCTAGTTTTGTGTTTATAACTGTAAAATTGTAAATAACTAAGCGAAATCTCAACCATTTTAATACCATAACTCATTTTAAAACAATTTATATTATATATATTTATAACAAATATACAGTTTACCATTGACACGTTTTTATATCTTGTTAAAGTTAATAATTTTTAATTTAAATGTAACTTAAACTTGTTTATTTTTGATATATTTCTTGTTATTTTCTTAAAGTTCTTTAACTTGTTACTATTATAATTAATTTTAAGTTTTTTATCTTGTTTAGATAGAGAGACAGATATCTGGATTTTTGGAATGACTGTATCTGTGTCATTCTTTTTGATGGTAATATAGTATAGATCCACTTTTTGAGATCGAATAAAAAAGAGAGCAAACATATTTGCTGTGTACTCCAAAAAATAAATAATGAGATATTGTATGTTATTATAAATCAATTCTTTTTATTAATTTTACAGTTGATATGCATCATGATTACTAAATTTAATGTTAATTTTTATTTGTAATAAGTCCAAAAATCGTTTTAATTATACTAATACCTATCTTAAAAACTGTTTACTTAATAGAGATATTGTGTTTGAGAAGTAAATTTTTGGTTTCTCCAAAGGCAAGGGTGTTTATATGCCACAAGTTTGATATTAGTAAATTATTAAAAATCAGTAATCATGATATTTAAATGAACAAAAAATTTTATGTTAAACATTAACAATAAAAAACTTAAAAACGATGATTTTATAAAATCAAACTTTCTTTATTAGTTTCATCATGGTATATATAAAAATTTCATCAACTGGTCTAATTATAATGAGTATGTAAGTGTTATTTAAACTATATATAAAATAACAGAAGATTAAATAAACTTAAAATTTACATAGCATATAATTATGACCCTAAAATTCCGACAATGTTGCATAACTCTGGCTTAGATCTTTGTGCAGAAATTAAATGTAAAATATTATATGAATTGTGTTTAAATACTTTTTAAAGAAAGAATTATAAATTTATCTATCTTTTCAAACAACTCAATTGTTCGTAAAGCATCAAAATGATTGAAATAATAATAACGTTAAACTTCAGTATTTAAAATCAGTGATTTTTTTAATGTTTATTTTGCTGACATTTATCTAAGTGTTAAAAGAAATTATCAAAATTGTTAAAAATTGTTATCTATTACATGGATTTAATTAAAGAAAAAATTCTCGTAACATATGCAAAAAAAATAATAAGGTTTGTATTTTTGGTAGTTTTAACTTAACTATATTTTTAAATTTATTATATAGGTATTAATTGAAAAGAAAACGCATACAAGAGTTTAACTAATAGAAGAGTTAAGAGTATTAAACAAAACTAACTTTCAATTTAATTTGTATTTTTATTTAATACTTTTATAATTTGATTTTGATTTTTAAATTTGATTTTCATCACAAAAATCTAAATCAAAATTCAATTTTAAAATAAATACAATTTTAGTTTTTCAATTTTAATTGTATTTTGAATTTTATTTTACTATTTAATTTCATTTTGATTGTATTTTGATTTACTTTTAAAAAATTTTATTTTGATTTGTATTTTGATTTTAATTAATAAAAATCAAAATTTGATAAAAAATCAAAAGTACAAAATCAAAAAGAACAATAGGCATAACATCCAGTTTTTACTATATTCAATTTCAATTTAATATATAAAAATTTTTTAAAAATAACTTTACAGTTTGAGATTATTTAAATTTTAATAATTTAAGCAAGGAAAATCGCTATTGTCTTGAATTTTTATTATTAAATATGTTAAATTTATATTTTTGGCATAGCCATTAGATAATATTTTTTGTTAGTGGCATAGCCAACGTATAATATTTTGTTAGTGGCATAGCCATTGTAGTTATAAGGGAGATGTGTTTGGCCGAAAAATCTTGGAAGAGTTTTGGAGCGAAAAATCTGATGTAAGAGACGGGCGATTAAATTAGAGGCGAAGATTTGGGTTATGAGCAGCTTATGGATGGTTTTGGACCAATTTATATTTCATCAGAACAAAGTAATTCTTTTGTTGCGACTGAAAATATCGATGCATAATCGTCGCAAATACCATCATAAGATTAAGATAAAAATCTGCGCCAAAAACAGGAACCTATGCTTGGGGAAGATTTTTTCGATATATACATGATTTGATGCCATAATATGGTATAAGTGTGAGCATATAATCAAAAAATTATTTTTGTAATCATTTAAAACTTTGATAATTTTTTTATATCTGTATTTCGATTTTTTTGGTAGTTTTCTATTTTTGATAATTTTTCGAGCTTTAATTATTATTTTTGATCTCGTTTTATGTTGTCATTTCGAGAGTTTTACTATCGTAAACGAAACTTGAAGTGGAGGCGTGTTGTAAGCGTAACAGCCTCTTACCCAAACAATAACCAATTTCGCGAAAACACAAAAATAAATACTGATATTTTATTTGTTATGGGATTTAGTTGACTCAAACTAAATGTGATCATGTGATCTAAAAGATCAAACACTTGCGCAAATAAAAAACTGTTACTCATTTTGTTTTCTTTATTTTTGATTAAATAAAATTAATCCCTTTATGTTTTTGCTGCTGTTAAGAGCGGTTGCCTTTATGTCTGCGATTTAAGCAGCGGTTCGTCGTAATAAGCGACTTTAATTAACGTGTGATAAAAATGCGTGTTTTGCAACCAATTTTAACGTATTTTAAATATTGAATAAAACTAATTAAATTTATTATTTGGTTATTTTCTCTAAATTAGTTTATTAGTCTGATAAATGGACTACAAATTTTTATTAACAACATTTGAGAATTATTGGATCAGTTCAGAAATTATTATTTTAAGGTGACGCGTAAAACAAGTCAAAACATTCGTAAATTTTAAATTACTTCCTAACGCAGAGGTCGATCTAAGAGATCTCGAAATCAAACTTATTCTTATGTAAAAATCTTCAAAACGGATGGTAATCAATTGGAATCGCATCTGTATATCGATCCTTGAAATCGCGAACGCAAAAACTCATATGCAGATATTCAGCGTTTGTAAACACTGTATAGCGTATTGCGCACAAGGCATTTAACATTATTATAATCTATTTAACTACAACAGCGTTTGTTCTAAACAAATTAAATGATTTTGGTGTCGGTCTTTTAATATCTCTACATATTTCTCTGGAATTGAATAATTGTATGTCGACGTTTTAACAGTTACCAGATGCTAAGTTGTTCAGTGAATTCGCGAATAATTTATCTTATCTTTGCCTCATTATTTCTGTTAGTTCATATGCTTGAAAATTTTCACACAATTTATTTTCAAAAATTAAACCGTGTCTATTTTAAGTGTTAACCTTAAAAACAAAATAATATTGAACTGAACGAAGCTAATAGAAATCTCCAAAGCAGATGACACTTACTACAAAAAAGATTTTAGTTTTTCCAAATATATCTTGATGTCTCAGATAAATAAACTCAAACTATTAAATTCAGACAATAGACATTTTATCAATAATGATTATTTTCAGGTCTACAAAATTGCCTAATAAAGTACATCAATGAAAGTGTGTTTGATATCTACGGAAGCCAAAAATCATAATATAATATAGATCCAATTTGGGCGGTAATATATTATAAAACATGGACTATACCGGCATATGCCACATTAAACATTATAATAATTGGGGAGCGAGAGAAAGAAGTAAGCAAGCGACCACTAATAATCTTTGAACAATGAAACAATATCCATAAATCTAACAAAAACTTTCAATACGAAGTCAGATATTATGACCGTTACGATTTTTTTATATTGTTAGTCTGTATTTTTTCCAATAAATTTTAAAAAACTGTGATCTTATTAAAAAATTAAAAAAATATTATTTATTATAAAAGCATGTTAATAATTTTTTTTGATATGGCAATAATTATATGAAATGAATATAGCATTTTATATAATGTTTGAGAAGTGAGAATTGAGATGTGGTTTCGCCTTTTCGGCTTATTTAGTTTAATAATTTGATTTAATTTTTTTTGATTATCAAAAATTTTTATTTTGAATGAATTATGATTTTAATTTATTACAAACCAAAAGTTGCATTTATTTTTTAATTTTGTAAAAAATCTATTAAAGCGTAATAATTAATAATGAAATTTTGGTTGGTTTCCAATTTGTTAAATAAACTTTTAAGTTCAACTTGACTTTAGCTTTCGCTAAAGTTTTACCTCAAATTTTAAACAAAAGCTAATGTGAAAGCTAATCAAATTAACTTAATTTTAAATTAGCTTTTATTTCACATGAACTTTTAATTATTTTAAAATATCGCTTGTATTTCGCTTAGCTTTTTAAAAACTTTTTAATTTAGAGTTTGTATTTCTCTTTCACTTAAGCGAAAGTTAAATTCATAATATATTTTTACTTCAGATATCGCTTATAAAAAGCTTAACAACACTAATTTATACTAGGTCTCAATATTATATAAAAATAGTTTATTTTTTATCTGACTTCGATAAAATCAAGGCAGGTATATGGATTTGGGATTGTCCGTCCGTCCGTCCGTCCGTCCGTG
>JAQIVF010000767.1:0-18259 GCA_034698365.1 Steganacarus magnus
TTAATTCATTTATTTTCATTGTGTATTTCATAATTTATTAACTCAATTATTAAAATTTCTATGCTTTTTAAAAAACAGTAAATGCTAATACATGTACAATACATTATACTATTTAGTGTATTTCAATCATCGCAAGTAAACATTCATAAAAATGGTTAGTTTTGATGTTTTTTACCCCATGTTTTCTGAATTGCTTTTTTACCCTTTAAATGCATATATTATTTAAGCTTATGAATACCTAGAGACCTTCGTTACCGGTTATAAGACCGGTGGTGACCGATAATGACCGCCGTTTTAAAGTCTTAACCGGTCTTGACCGCCGATTTAATTTTTTTATCGTGAACGGTAACGAAGGTTCTATGAATACCACATACTGCAACATAAAATATGTCTGTACCGTTTAACGCCGCCATATATCATTGGGTTCAGCTCGAGGTGTGGCGTGTAGTTCTCGAGGAGTCTGGTGCGTGATTCGTTGATAACATAATAGGAAATGTAATAGAAATTGTATTACTGTCTATAGAAGTGTCGAATCTCCAATTTTTGAATTAAAGTTATTACTAAAGACCGGATTTATATTCTCGAAAATTTTTGAAATATGCGAATATATATTCTCGAAATAAGTGAAAAAAATTCTTAAATAATCTTTTATTAGTTTATCGATTTTATTGCATATTGATGTTGTATAATTATTTTATTTTTTTAAGTTACTTTATCTTTTGAAAAATTAACTTTAATTAAAAATTTTTAGTAATATTTTACAGTTTACAGGGCATTTATTACAGGGGTCTCAAAAACTCATCGGATTTAAACGACTAATTTTTCTTATTTTAACCTCAAAATATGCTTTTTATTCTTTTATAAGTTTTTATGCAAAAATCCGGTCTTTAGTTATTACAGATGATATGATTTGAGCAAAAGAAATAGTAAATAGTTAAGGATTGAATTTACTCTCAGAAATATAGGACCCTAATTATGTGAATTGTGTCAAAACAATTTGTAGTCTATTATTTATTATAAAAAGTGAGCTCTATATCGATGTTAGCTTTTAACAATAGTTAAATAATATTTAACAATTATTATTATTAAAAATTGACATTTTAATGCAAACAACAACAAACTTAGGCATCGATATAATGAGAACACACTGTATGTTTGAGTGTAATATGGTTACACAAACAGCAAAACCAAAATGTTATGAATTTAATTGATCTAATTTTTGACACATACTTCAATGTTATTAAATGTCTGATATATATGTGCGATATATATTAGTTAACAATTAATGTGATTAATGGGTATATTTCGGAAGTGTTCATGTTTTTGTTTCCGTCCGCAAGTCGACGACATCGTTGTTCTCGATTACAGTCACTGTTGTTTGGATGACGTGCCTCACGCCGTGTTCACTCACGAGCGAACGCTCGAAGAAGTCAGTCTCGACGCCAATCAGATCCGAGACCTGCCCAGAGCTCTGTTTCATTGCGAAGGTTTGCGTAAACTCAACTTAAGTGATAACGAACTGCAATCAATTCCAGCCGCGATTTCCTCTTTGGCTAAACTCGAAGAACTCAATCTGTCGAAGAATCATATTTTACAGATTCCTGATGGCATTAAGAACTGTAAGTGCCTTACAATAGTTGATGCTAGTATTAACCCATTGGGACCGAGACTTCCCGATGGATTCACTCAATTAATTAATTTACAAGAGTTGTATTTGAACGACACTTTCCTCGAGTTTCTTCCCGCAAACTTTGGAAGATTGTCGCGATTGCAAGTCGTAGAGTTGAGGGAAAACCATCTTAAAGTGTTGCCCAAATCGATGGCAAGATTGGTTGAATTGAGAAGACTAGATATCGGCCAAAATGATTTCATTGAATTTCCAGAAGTGGTCGGAAGTTTGCACAAATTAACCGAAATTTGGTGCGATTGTAATCGAATCATTTCGATACCTTCTTGTATCGGAAACTTGAAAAATTTAACCTATTTTGATGCAAGTTATAATAAAATTGAAGAAATATCGGCCGAAATTGGTGAATGTTTGTCGTTAACTGATTTAACTCTAACCTCTAATAATTTAAGTGAATTACCGGAAACTATAGGATCATTGAAAAATTTGACGACATTGAGAATTGATGAAAATGAGATTAAATGCTTACCATATTCTGTAGGAAATTTATTATCATTGGAAGAGCTGGTTTGCAACGAAAATCATATTGAATTTTTACCGTCGAATATAGGCTTACTTCGAAACCTTCAAACAATAATCGCTGACAGCAACAAAATTAGTGAATTGCCATTTTCTATTGGCAGTTGTCAACAGTTGCGTATTTTATCAATTGCTGATAATCAACTCAAAGTATTACCTGATGAAATCGGAAGATTATCGTGTCTAAAAGTACTTAATTTAAATTCAAACTTAATCACTTATTTACCGTTTTCGTTGACCAAAATAACGAATCTTCAAGCATTGTGGTTATCGGAGAATCAACACAAACCATTAATTCAGTTTCAATCAGACATCGATGAGGAAACTGGTCAAAAGATTTTAACATGTTTTTTGTTGCCACAATTATCTCCGGATTTGAAGCCAAATTCTCCAAAAAGTTTTACGCCTTCAAACGATTCAAAATTAACAAATAATAGTTCGGGCGAAAAGCAGGTCATCAAGTTTTCAGCGAAACCATCGACAATAGTTTCCGAATCTTCTAATGCCGAGTTAGTTGACGAGGAAATCGATGATAGAATTGCCACGCGACTAATAAGAGCACCGACACCATATCCTAAAGAATTGAAAGCACACGCCAGACATGCGCGTAATTTGGCGTTAAAGCAAAAAGACGGATATAATCCAAATTCAGTTCAATGCGATCAAAGCAATGAAGACACGCAATTAATACCATCCGTTAGTGATAATGGAGAAACAACCAATTCTAGTCAATTTGAAATTAAAGAAGCAATCGTTTCGAAATCACCGCTTAGTGTTCGACAATCGTTAATTAATAGCAAACAAGAATTTATCAAACGTCCCACATCTTTGCCTGTCAGCTCATCCATTCTCAAACAATCACATGAGAAAAGTAATTATTTAAAAGCATATTTCAGTCATTTATATTTTAAGTTACATCAATATAATCAATTATGTTGCGCCAGCAAATTTCAATAGGAATTACGCTTAAACTTTCTTTTATTTTAAGAATTAGAAAGTTTTTAAACATTTTAAATATCTTTATGCATATCGTAACAGTAAATGATATAGCTTTATAAAACTAAAGATAAACTATAGAACTAAATATTTGCTTTAAATGTTTAATGACGCAAATTATTTTTAAAAATTAGAATGAAATTTTTCAGTAATAATATTGAAAGTAGCGAACATAACATTATTAAATTTAGATGTGTTGGTCATACTTGAAAGCATTAAAAACCTTATTAAATATGCCACCTTTAAAATATTAAATAATTTAAAGTTCGTATTTTCTTGTATTTATTAATATCTAGATTAATACATTTTAATTGTTTACATTTCGTTTTTAAACATTGTTAGACGTTGTTGACCCGAATAACATCGCTTTCGTTGCATCTAAGATAACAGAGCTTTTACAAGAAGAATCAGAAAAGTCGGAAGAAATTGAGCGAACGGTTGAAGTACCGCACGAAAGAAAAGAGAGTTATAAAGTTGCTGTTAATAACTCTGCAAATAATTTCAAAGCCTTGAGTACAATTGAAAGAAAAATTAAGCACAAAGTGGCACATCTGAAAGATGATAGCGAAAGAGGCTATAAAAGTGATTTTGATCTTTATTTCAATGAAAATTTGCCTTTAACTTCTAAATGTGGATATTCTAGTGATTGGGAAATATTATCATCAAAATCTTTGCCGGTAATACCGGACAAATTAGTAGACAAATCATGCAGTAACGAGAAGACACAAGTTTTAACCAAAGAGTGTGATTCGAGTCAAAATAAAACGCCTTATCAGTTGGACGCGGATAACAATCATGTTTTACTACCATCTGAATCGAAAAAACCAGACGATAATATTAAAGTATGTTCGCATCATCAAAATAATCCAATAGATACTGAGACAAATGATTCAATTGCTAACATGATTACAAAAAATGACATAAAGTGTGCGGAGAAATGTATGACTAATACGAACGACGCAATGTCTAACTGTTCGACAGGTTCATTGTATCCGTCGAGTGAAAGCGAAAGACACGCTTCAGTGTCGTCCAGACCATCCTCATTCTCGTCCGCTAGTCATAGTCATAACTCTTCGATATCTGTAAATGATATATCATCCGACATAACCAATCAAACGCTGACACCAACAAAATCTTCAAATTATTGTCAAACTACTACTCAATCACAACCTCAACCACAACCACAGCAAACAATGTGCGAGAACAGCACTCGTTTACGACATCCTCAAACAGCTTCGTCGCAATTTATAATTCACAAATTTTCTCACGATTTATATACTCAACCAAAAGCGTCACTATTAGCGCAAACTCAAATAAAGTCAATTATTTATTCGGAAACATTGCAACCAAAGTGGAACTCTAATGGAATCAATTTTATTGATGATTCTAACGAATCTGTGTCATCAAATTCATCAAATTCTTTACTTAATCATTTCAATAACTCTACTCGTTTGTTAGCAAATTCTAATAATAATGCACACGTTGTAAGTTTTTTAAATTTAACTCTTCATTCAATTAATGGCAATCACAACGTATTTTATTTATATTATTTAATAGTTCCCTGTGATAATTGTTAAAAATCCTGGTTTGGGATTTAGTATTGATAGCGAAACCGGTTTCAAGAAATCAAGCGGAATATCATCCGATATTTTGCCGGTATTATACGCGCTTAAACTTAGAATAATGAAAATAATTTGTTAATTTGAATGAATCATTTATAACACTTATAGGGTATATACGTGTCGAGTGTGACAGAGAGCGGTCCCGCGAGCACTGCGTTAAAAGTTGGAGACAAAATACTACAAGTGGATGGCATAGATCTGCAAAACGCTACGAAAGAAAGTGCTGTCGATATCTTTCAATCTACTGGAGCATCGATTTCTTTGATGGTTTCGAGGGATAAAAGCTAGTTTTAAATGACATTTTTATTAATTTATTAAATCATTTTATTATATAAAGAAAACCAAATAATACATTCTTTTGAATATGGAAATATCAATTACGATATTATAGAGAATTTTTTAATAACTATTACACGACAAACAATAAATAGAAAATGTTAAGAATGCATATTAAATATTATCTGTTAATTGATTAGAAAAGCGACGTTAATATAGGGCGGACTAAGACTAACACTGAGACATTGAGACGAGAGTCGATAGAGTTGTGTTGTTTTGTGTTTGGCGAATGCGCATCACATTACATGTGAACATAAACTCTCACAACACAGTGCACACATACAGCACAACATAACATAACATAACGTTTTGCAAGCAAAGGTATATCCAGTTTTGGATAGCCTTCAACTCATCGCAACTTCCAAAGCAATGGCCGTGTTTTAGTTTCATTATTATTTAAATATGTGATTCGTCTCCACTCTTAATGTCAATTAATCCAAAATATTTACTATTTTTTTAATAATTATATCAAATATGCTTATATTTAAATGAATGATTAAAATAATGAAATCAATTGGCATTTCACTAATCTTTTACGTTTCATTATTTTATGGCATAAACTGTAAGTGATTATCATTATTATTGTTACTGCACTAACTTTTATCATATCATACATATATATTGTGGGTTCTCTTAATTTATGCTTAAAAAATAACGCTTTCAAAATGCGTTAATCGGAGTATAAACAGGGATGATAGCAATTTTTGTTGGACACACCCACTCATCCAAATATTTTATAATTAAATTAAGTGCGATCTCTCTATTGTTTCTAAGTATTAGTACTTGTATGCACACTCGATATAAATATTTTAAGTGAATTACTAGTCTATTGTATAGCATGACTTAAGCATTCGCTACATTGCTAAGAGTTTCGAACGTTTGCATCGAAGTTTGCCATTTGCCTCCTGTGGTGAACTTTCTATCCCCAGAGGCTCCTTATCTCGTCACTCGTTGCCACAAAATAATCACTTTTTAGAGCTATTTTAAACTTCATTTGAACAATATTTTATTGAGACGATTCGTTGAAAGATTTCTGAGAGTTTGAATACTGAAGCTTTAAGATTTAATTGTTGCCTAAATAACTTGAATGTGTTTCAAAACAAAAATTTTTAAAAAATTAGCTTTACTCATTCAATCGATGGTATTAATATATTCATTTATATATTACATGAACCTATTAATTCGTTAGTTTAATCTAAGCATTTGAATCTATAGAGTCGAGAGATTTTGTATATACAGTATTCTTCCTTTTGAATAGCCGTGCTGTCTAGTAGTTTATACAGTATAAGTCTAATGAATGCATCAAAATAAACACTAAGAAAGTATGTTTTTATTATTTATTGGAAATTTTACAAATATTGAAAATCTTGTTTTTATGACAAGTTAACGCGCAATTTAACTAATTATCAATTATGTATTCAAAAACTTGCATTTTTCCCATTTTAGCCGCAATTTATGCCAAATTTAAATAAGTTAAAAAAATAAAATGTCAGTTCCTTAGATCCTGCATCGCCTCTCAAGTTTTAAGCGCATATATAATAATAGTGCTTCACTAATAAGTTTTAAATATTTGTTAGTAAAATTTAACAATTAAATTGATTTTATTTCGTGACAAAACTAATTTTATTTTATTTATTTTCAATTTATAAACAAAATTATTTCACAATTTTTGTAACCTTAAAACCGAAAAAAGGGGAGACACTGATGAGTTTAATAAATCTTCTCATCTGACTTATACCTAAAAATTAGGTATCGAAACACTTTAAACTGAAAACCTTTCGTTTTGAATTCTGCGAAAATTAAACATTTTAAAACTCATACCAAAATGAAAAAAATTCAAACTCAATTCAAAAGTTAATTAGACAGCAAATTCTAAGTATTCTTATATATTTCACTTTAAATGGCTTGCATTTAATTCGATAGATTTCATGACCAAAACTTTATTATTTCTAAAAGTAATAGTGTGAACACTACAACTTAATTCACTTTAATTTAATTTAATAATTATTTTGACAGCTGATAAAAATGATGAGAATTTGGATGAATTATTGATGAGCACTTTCTCGACATTTTCTGATGTTCCGAGTGAAACACCACAAAATGTGACATTAGAGTCATCGAGTTCGACGAGTGTAATAGTACGGTGGGAACCACCGCCTAAAGATATGCAAAATGGTATTATCACCGGTTACCGAATCAAATATAAAATAAAAGGAAGTAAGAAACAAGATGTGGTAACAACAGATGGTAACAGACGTTTATACGAATTAGTGAACTTAGAAAAGGGTGTAACTTATAGTATTAAAATATCAGCGTTATCCGCAAATGGCAGCGGACCAGCAACTGATTGGATGTCAATCGAAACATTTTCTAACGATCTCGACGAAACGCAGGTTCCAGACAAACCAAGTACTCTGAGAGCAAAGCCGAACGCAAACGCGCTTTATGTTAGTTGGACGCCACCAAAAAATCAAAATATTCTAATAAGAGGCTATACTATTGGTTGGGGCGTCGGCTTTCCTGATGTTTATACTAAAGTACTTGACGGAAAGCAGCGATCGTTCACTATTGAAAATTTACAGTCATCGTCAGAGTATGTGATAAGTCTTCGCGCGTTCAATCAAGTGGGTGATGGTCAGCCTATATATGAAACTGTCAAAACACTTATAGAGTCCGCGCATGAAACTCATCAGCCAATGTTACCTCCAGTTGGCCTCAAAGCCATTGTGCTTTCTTCAACTACTGTTGTTCTTTATTGGACGGATTCCACACTTCTACGGAGTCAAGTGGCCAATGAAAACAGACGTTATTTAGTTAAATATACGAGTAATGTTCATTCTAATAATCCAAAATATAAATACTTGAATACGACAGATTTGAATTCAATGATTGATGACTTAAAACCTAACACACAATACGAATTTGCGGTGAAAGTGGTGAAAGGCCGCAGAGAAAGCACTTGGAGTATGAGTGTTTTGAATACAACCCAAGAAGCGCAGCCATCATCACCTCCAAGAGATTTAACGGTTGTTCCTTCAAACAATGACGATCCCGCTATAATAAACCTTCACTGGCAGCCACCAAAGCAACCAAACGGACACATTACGGGTTATGTAATATTTTATACAACTGATAATACTCAAAGAGACAGAGATTGGGTGGTAGAGGGTGTTATCGGTGATAAAATGACAACAGTATTAAAAGGATTGCTGCCCGACTCTCTATATTATTTCAAGATTCAAGCAAGAAATAACAAAGGCTATGGCCCTTTATCTGCTGTAGTATCGTTCAAAACATTAGTCGGTATGTCACCTATTAGTAAATTTTAAGATATTTTTTGTCGCCTTAATATTTTGCTATTAATTTTATTTGCAATTTGCCATTTCATTTCGATATTGACATTATTGTGAAATTTTAATTTGTAAATTGACCCATTTATTGTTTTGTTTGCATGATAATGCTTTATGGATATCATTGTTCAGCTTTGCCAGAACCAGAAAATAGAAATATTGGTACGTTATATGCAGAAAACGGATTTTTGGTTAAAACTAATTATGAAATTTGGTGGCTTTTAGGGAACAAAATCTTAAGATTTTGGTTTTTGTAAAATAGATGATTATATTAAAAAGTTCTATTCTATTATATTTTCTTAAGAAGTTTATAGAATAAAATTGCAGAATTCAAAAGTATATAATATATTTGTTAAAAATTACTATTAATATTAATCTAGAATTTTGTCTAGAGATATATTTGGTTATAAAAATACGGTATATATATATCCAGATAAATTCTACATAAGATTAACGATAATATTGATTAAGCCTTGAAATCAGGACATGTGACAGACATTTCAATTACTTTATTTACTATCATAATAATAAACATATGTGATACTATTATCAATTTTGTAGTATGAAAAAATTATCGCGTGTAATAAAAATCTGTTTTAAGGGCTTTATAAAATTGATTAAATAAACTTAGTTTTTAAAAATTTAGTGATTTTAAAAAAAGTCGACATGAGATTTAACCAAATATCCGCTTTCTAGTTATATGACAATTTTAACTTTTTTGTGTTCATGAATTAATACGTAATCTAACATTTGTTAGACGGAAGAAATATATCAACCAATACATTATATATAATTATTGGTGTGATAACTTCAATATCAGTACTGCTACTGATAGTTGTTGGCACTCTATTAGTTCGAACACGAAATGGTGGTTCTGGTGGTTATATGGGCGCTATTAGAAAACCCAAAGGTTATATCGCCGCAGCTATGAGTCCTTCAACAAAATTAGGGTCCAATAGTGTTAAAGTGAAGGGAAATAATAGAGAACTTAAACCACCGGATCTATGGATTCATCATTCAGAACAAATAGAATTAAAAGATATGGACAAAAGCTTTGCAAATGACACAATGACAGCTACACCTATTAAGAGAACTTCACAGGAAATAAACGATGACATAATTGATAAAAGCAAAATAACCTATACATATAAAGACACAATAAATGATATTCACAGTATTAAAAAACCTATGTTGCCTATTGATACGAATATAACATTAAGCGGTACGTCAACCACTTCGCGCAAATCAGCCAGAAATAAACCTATAATCACATCCGTTGATCAAACCTCATTAGTGAATGGCAGCATAAATATGGAACCGTCTACGGGACTGTCGCGTCCACTTTATCCACGAACACAATTTAATATTCCTCGCGCTCATGTTTCCATTGACGCTTTAGATAATTCAAACAGTGGTGTGCAGCATATGCACCATTTATACGATCCGGTCGCCTCACCAACAGTTCATATGGGACTTTCGAGTACTATTATCGATAACACGCCACTACCCTTAAACTCTTCGCACTCATCAAACCCTGCATCGCACTCATCGCACGCCATTTCAAGTTCTAGTCTTGCTATTAATAGCAACGTAGGAAAGCGACAAACAAGTCATCCACTTAAAAGTTTTTGTGTTCCATCGCCACCATTATCATTACAAAATACGCAAACAACACCTTTTTCGCAGAGTAATCACAATGTTACTGCGAATTCTCTAAAAATACTAACCAATTTTATTGTTACAGATGTTCGTACATCACTTAATACAAGTCCGAATAAAAAGATCATCGCCGGAAATAGCGTTTTATCCGGAAATAATTGTGCGTTTCATCCACAAAAAATAATTCCGTCCACTCGAGGACCGGATTCGATTAAATGCAAAGAACACGCTGTAATCGATCGAATTTGATATACTTTTTATTTTTACAATAATTAGAACTTTTATTTTGGTTTTTTTATAGTCTTCGAGCACTGAAGAGCTCAATCAAGAAATGGCTAATTTAGAGGGACTGATGAAAGATTTGAATGCCATTACAGCCAATGAATTTAAATGTTGATTGATTTGTCTCTGTTCTTTAATTTATAATAATATTTAAGCTCAATATTGTCCAGGCAACTATCGATTCCTTTTTTTATGATTGTATTGTAATAAATATAACAGAATCTCATTTGTTAATTACTAGAAATTAACAACAATTTGTATATTATTTACGAATTATTATGTACGATTAATTTTGTTTTTTAAGCTTATATTTATAATATGATTCAAATTTTTTTAGGTTATTTTTAATTGGTTGGCAAAAAAAAAGAATTTATTGTAAAAAAAACTATAGTCTGTGCCAATTAATCTAAAATGCTCTTAATCGTAGTAGTTATACCATATTGTAATATAACGTATTAAAACTATAGCGCATAATCATCTTTTTGTGTTGTGATTTTTCAATTTTCTGTGCCATCTTTTGATACTTAAAAATCTTGTCACAATATCTATATTTATTATTTTATTCAATAATTCTACTTAAACACTATTTTGTAGTTAGTATTTATATTTTTTACATTTTATTTGTACAAATTTTGCATTTATTTAAAAATAAAATTTCACTATTTAAATGAAGTGCTGCACTGTTCTAATATTATGGCTGCTGTATCTCATTAGACTAACGTAAAACTTAATGATCCATATAGTGATCTTTAATGGATAACAAGTTAGTTAAGTTTAGTTGTACTCTAAATAAATTGGTTCAACGCAACTATTATTAGAAAAAATATTTCTATAATATTACCATAATTTACATAGTCTTAACTTTGATTCCTCATGATAGTTACACTCTGCTCCAAATCTCTAGGAGGGCCAGCCACAAAAATTCTTGGGGGGTCAAATCACATCGAATTTAAACGACAATTTTTCGGGGAGAGGGTAAAGTTTTCCAGATTTTCTAGGGGGC
This sequence comes from Steganacarus magnus, assembly GCA_034698365.1. Taxonomy (NCBI): domain Eukaryota; kingdom Metazoa; phylum Arthropoda; class Arachnida; order Sarcoptiformes; family Steganacaridae; genus Steganacarus; species Steganacarus magnus. Next base: position 11,455 of record JAQIVF010000767.1, read on the forward strand.
CCAGACCCAGACAAGACTCCCACTGTGTAATTATTAGACTTCGGATATTTTGTTAAATACAAAATCTTCTTGTAACAACAATAATTCGAAAAAAATCGTTTTTACAACAAAATATTCATGAAATGAATTTTATTAACAAAATTTTTCTATATAATAGGAAAATCAAGTAAAATTTTAATCGTAAATGAAAAATTGCCTAAAAATCTGATAAATTTTGTAAGTTTTCCTAAATTTTAGCCAAAAGTTATTGCTCTAAATTAAGACCTAAATTTTTGAAAAATCAAAAACGAGCTCACTATACTTTATAAATTTTTCATGAATGTTGTGTTATTTTTTTTGTAAAAATTTATTCCAAAATTTTGGAGTTTTTGTTTCAACAAAAAATTAGGTTTTTTCTAACAAAATAACAACAAAAAACCTTACTTTGTTTTAACAAAATATCCTAAGTCTAGTAATTATGTTCCTCATTCTCATTATATCCATCATGTACAGTATCATGAAAACCAAGAATTGACACAAACTCACTTAACATGAATAGAACTGAAAATATAAAATATTAAACTGAAAATCCAATTTAAAAATTTATTACTTTTATAAAATAATAAGTGCCTATTAAAGATGTAAAAATTGCGTAAAACTAATTTTTACAAATAATAAATTACCGTTGTTTTGGTTTTATTATCTGTTTGGAAGTGCTTTTTTAATATATTTTTATTTGTCGGTTCTATTATAGATTCAGGTCGAAAAATTCGATAGATTATTCAGATTCAAAACTTTAGATCGAGAGGTAAATTTAATATGTAGTTTTTAAAATATAGTTTAAAATAAATTTCTATAGTAGCTTAAAATTTTTCATTAGCAAAACCAAAATAAATTTAAAACTTGAAAGATTAAAGAGTGAGTTTATTAGCTTTAAGAAAATAATCGTTTTTGACGTAAAGCGCTGCCATCTATGCGTCACATATAATTGATTGATACTTGATTTCTTTCCATTTCTGTTTCCTTTACGAGTAAGTAATTTCGATGCACACGTGTTGTGGTTTGCATTAAATTAATACCGAATAAATGGTACGTATATCTCATATTATCATTAAACATCGTATTTAAATAACTCACAAATTATCATTAATTACATTTCAAGTTACTATAAATTAATATATTAAATGTTTTAATACTAAAACTCAATATAATATGAGTGATTAATGATATTTTATAGTTAATAATTTAGTATAACTCGATAATTGCGTTGAATGCATATTTGATCAATAATTTGTATTAATAGGCGTCATCAGCATATCGGCCATTAATAGGTGTTTATACCGAAAAAAACGAGTCATCAGGCGTTTCTGTGAAACTTCCGGCAGTTTTTCGTGCACCCATTCGTACCGATATTGTGAATTATGTGCACACAAATGTGAGAAAGAATAGCAGACAACCATATGCGGTGTCTAAAGAAGCGGGTAATGTTAATGTTTTATTTATATTTATTTGGCATTTAATTAAATGATGAGATTTGCTTTGGTCCGTGTTTATGATGGCAACGAGTGGCTAATGATCATTATAAAAGCTCTGATGATATGCTCGATTTAATTACTCTACAAATTTTACAATTTATATATATTTAATTATGCATCTAATTGTTATGATAGGCCATCAAACAAGTGCGGAGTCGTGGGGTACGGGACGCGCTGTGGCACGTATTCCTCGAGTTCGAGGCGGCGGTACTCACCGTTCAGGTCAGGGCGCGTTCGGCAACATGTGTCGCGGAGGTCGCATGTTTGCGCCGACGCGGGTTTGGAGACGTTGGCATCGAAAGGTGAATCGCAATCAACGTCGATATGCGATTGTGTCCGCTATCGCTGCGAGTGGTGTGCCAGCACTCGTTATGAGCAAAGGTTTATTCTATTCATTTTTATAGTAGATTAATGTAATTTATGTAAAATAGTCGAATTATTATGTAAATTAGACAGTTCTTTTCTAAATGAGTTTTCACATTAACAGGTAGACAAAAATAGCATATTCAGCATTATTAGATAGTAGCTATAAATTAATATGAATTAATATCGCGCTTCACAGAGTTAGTGATTTGAGTTTAGGTTTTCAAATAATGATTTGTATGGGTTTGAAATTTAGATCTATTGTGCGTTCATTAAAATTTATGGTAGCATTATTTTACAATTAGCGATTAAATCATTACAGGACATATGATACAAGAAGTGCCTGAGTTTCCTTTGGTAGTTTCTGATAAAATCCAAGAATACAATAAGACCAAACAAGCCGTTCAATTTTTGCGTAAAATTAAGGCATGGAATGACATCGAAAAAGTTTATAACTCGAAACGTTTTCGCGCCGGAAAGGGAAAAATGCGTAATAGAAGACGCATTCAACGTCTTGGACCGGTTGTTGTCTACTCGCAAGATTCTGGTTTAACGAAAGCGTTTAGAAATATTCCAGGCATCGAAACGCTTAATGTGGAGAAATTGAATTTATTGCGTTTGGCACCTGGTGGTCATGTCGGACGCTTCGTTATTTGGACTGAAAGCGCTTTCCGTAAACTCGATGACTTGTATGGCACTTGGAAGCAAGAATCGAAGCTCAAAAAACATTACAAGTAAACATTATTTTCTATATTTTGCATTACATTTATATTATTTAATTTATGTTTTAGTTTACCACAACCGAAAATGGCAAACACGGATCTGTCTCGTCTCCTGAAGAGCGAGGAAATTCAAAAGGCTATCAGACCACGACGGTATAGTTAATTTAAGCGTTTAAAAACATTTTAAATCAATTTTGAGCAAATTCGTTTAAAGTGTTAAAAATGGTTGTTTGTCGTAATTAGTCCGTAGTCATTTAAATCAATGACTCACGAGTCAGTATAAAATAAAATAGTAAAAAATGCGTTTTATCCTATACACGATAACAGCAGTTGACATATTGGAATTTTTGATTAAAGTTTAAAGTACAGTACAGTACAGTTGGCTAAAAATAAATATTTGTAGTATAGGTATAAGTGTTATTGTACTGTACTGTATAGATAAGTTAAGTTAAGTTACATGAATGAGGGTGTAATGTGTAACGAGCTTTTAATATAACTAATTGAACTTAAATGATGAATGCACTGGGCTATGATTAAAATGATTTTTATAAGATGCTCATCCATTCTGATAATAAAATCAAAGCAAATTAATTAATCTCTAAAGAACTTGTTATTCGCAATCTCATTAAAATTTCTTAATAATTCCTTAATAGAAAAACGATCACTAGAAGCAAAGTTAAACGAAATCCACTTAAGAATCCGGAAATAATGCGTAAATTGAATCCATACGCGGCTGTGCTAAAGAAGTACGCGCGAACTAATAACGAGCGCAGAAGAGTTGCTCGACAGGTTCTGCTCAAAAAACGTCGCGGAGAAAAGTTTGATGAAAAAGAGGCGAAGAACGCAGCTTTAACTTTGGGCATAAAACTGCGAAAATATAAGGATTATAAAGCGGAGATTCAGAAGAAAAAGGAGACACTTAAAGCGATTCGAGCGAAAGTGGCGGACGCTAAAGCTAAGAGAGCCCAAGCGAAACCATAATTCAACTTATTCTTTAGAAATTATTGAAATAAAAAAATCTTTAATTTAAACTTGTATCACATTTATTATATTACTTAAACCTGGAGTCAATAGAGTTTATATAATTTAATTCAATATAAATAACATTCGATATATTTATGACCGGCGTTTTGTTTGATATGATCATCAGTTAATGTATTTGCCATAAAACACTAACGAAATGCGTTAAGTAGCGCATACATCGCATACATACACACTTACACCCAACCTTAGAATTGCCTGCATTACAATTTAGTTCAGAGCTCGAAGATCTCGTCCTGAGCTTTCTCCAGACGCTTCATCGATGAGATTACTTTTCTTCCGTGTGTCATAACTAGTGGTTGCGGCAAATTATTGATGTCATTCAACGACGAAGAGTTTGTAGCAGAGTTGGCTCGCGATCGCGAAGTTTGACTGTGATGACGCCTTAAACCAGATCTATGGTGAGGTTGATGTAAACGAAATAAATCGTCATCAGAATGAGTTCCACTAATTCTATTTTGTTGCATATTTTTTACTTTATCCTTAGTTTTAGCGATAGAGCTGTCTATTCTTATAAGAAAATCTGCTGCGCTTTCGTCTTCATCGGTATTAACATAACCCAAATCATCGTTTTCTTTTGATTGGTGTTGATCTGGAAGTATCAAAGACGCCATTTTAAATCCATTTTTCAATTTCGAATTCGATCGTCTATTAATTCTGTTGTCTTGTGGCGTAGTTTCGTCATCCAAAGGAATGTCTTCGCACTCTAAACTAGAAGTGTTACAATTTGTTGATTGTTGCGAACTAATAGACTGCTCTAAATTGAGTTTAGGACTTGGAGTGCAAGAACTGTCATTACTAGAGGAATCGAAATTTGTGGCGTTGTTTCGAGTTTCGCATAATTTTGGTATATTTAATGTGGTTCGCGATCGCAACGACAAATTATCACTCGACCATAATTTATTTGCTCTCTTTATTTGTTCAATCTATTTGTGTGGAATAACGTATATTAGGTATTGTTATTGGAATGTATTGCAAAGTATGTGTGGTATATGTGGTACACATCATGACATGATATGATACGACATCACTTACCGACACTTCATATCTTAAGGCCAATCCCTGCAACGTATCATTAGATGATACCATGTGAGTAATATATTTGGTTTTTGGGTCAGCAATGACGTGGTTAGCAGTACTGCCATACTTCGCTTGATGTCTCATGAGACCAGTTAATGACGCCGTTTCAGAGTCGATACCGAATGACATATTGATGCGAATCAACTCATCAAAACAACGATTATCAACACATTTCTGTTCGTTATTTACAGTATAGATGGCAGTGACGAACATATATTGCGCATATAACGCATAACAATAATGTTTACTAGTATTGAAAACATTGCTATAACTTAATAGTACTCTAATGTCATAGTAATGCATGCCATGACCTGAAACTGTTAAACTATTAAATGCACTAAATTATTACAACACTTAACGCAAAAATGAATATGAATTATCAATTATATCGAAACACTACTTTGGGCCATACTTTGCAAGAAAGTCTGGACGAGTTTATTCAGGTATTCGTTGTGTCTATTAATGATATGACATAATCACATACAATACATAATATGACTGCTTTGGTAATGCATAGAACGGTCAAATCAGTCCTCAATTGGCGCTTAAAGTATTGCTTCAATTCGATCGTGTGATTAACGTAGCGTTAGCTAATAAAGTTAAAACTAGACTATCGTTTAAGGTATTCACTATTTATATTGAATTTGATTATAAGATAATTTATTAGCTTATTTTGAACGACAGGCCGGACACTTGAAAACGTATAGGTTTTGTGATAATGTGTGGACGTTTGTGCTCAAAGATGTAGAGTTTCGTGAAGTACAGGAATTGGTTAAAGCGGACAAAGTGAAGATTGTGGCGTGTGATGGCAAGGGATCAACAAATAAGGATGAAAGAGATTAACCATTAACGTGTTTATATCTTACATTACCAATATGTTTATATGTCTCATAATTCTGATTATACTATAATTACCGACAAATATGTCCAACAATTTGATTATAATTATATAATCCTAAAAAGTGTTTTGCAAATTAAAATATTTCATTGCCATTATTCTATGTAATGCGTTCTTTTATTGATTTGTTAATTTCAATTTATTTGGAATAAATGCATTATAACTATTAGATGTACAAATGTTAACCTCTAGACTCGAGTCCGAGTGCATTGAATATCAGGTCCATTCAAAGTCATTGTTATCGAGAGATCCGAGTTTAGAGTTCATTTTTTGAAGTCCGAGTCCAGGTTCGTGTTCGTTCATATAAGACTTGAACTCAGGCCCGGACTCGTATTTTTATATAAAATTCCTATAAAAATTCATTTTATTAATCATAAATTATTAAAATTGTATGAAATATTCCGTTTTTTTTCTAAATTTTACAATATAATTGATATAAAACTTGCAGTCATAAAATTGCAATACATTTGTGCAATATTGCAATTCGATTCTATACTTATACAGTGCATATTTAATATTATATTTTAACGATTGAGGTTCGGAGTCCGAGTCTTTAATGTTCGGTGTGAGTCCAAGTCAATTATTTTGACAGTTAGTCTAGACTAGACATTTGCAACATACGCAGCGTTAATCACTTTATAAGTTTGAGTATAACGGGCTCCGTATATACATTAAACTATACTTTCTATTGATTTGAATGATTACGCGACTGCGATGCACTCTTGTATTATAACTAGTGCTTCAAAGTTAAACTGTTTGAGTGCAGCGTCGTATACGTTCGATAAAATCAAAAATGCATTAAATAATTTAATGATTTAAAACATAGAAACATTAAAATCATTGTGTTAATAAGTCATAATTGAATGTTTATAAATTTAGTGTGTTATTAACAGGTTTCTTGTATAATAATTTTTAAAACATTTCGGTTAGGTTAGGTAACTCGATCTATCAGGTCGAATATACTTTTTACGGAAAACCGAGTGTGAACAGAAAACCAGATTTACGATCTAATTTGAGCATATTTTCGCGAATAAAGGATATATTGTCAGACACCAGGAACCTAAGCCTATGTTCTAATGTTGAAAGTGGTTTGGGCTCGTTATTTAGCCGTGAGCAGAGTTCTACAAAACTTGTAGCGCCTTCATATCAATATTTGTATTTTTAGCATATGTTTTTAAAATTATTAT
>JAQIVF010000768.1:0-18252 GCA_034698365.1 Steganacarus magnus
ATACGCAGATTAGGTCGTCTAAAATAGTTTTAACAAATTTAATTTAAAGAAGAAATGACCAGCAAATATTTCAATATCCTGCTGACGCTTTTAATGAAGAAAGCGTCAAAACATATACAGTATTTCTGTCTGAATTATTATTAACTTAAGAACTAAATATTCACTAAAATATAATCAAAGAATAGGTATGAAGTTTCAAGAACTGTAAAATCCATAAAAAATTTTCTTAACATTGCAAGCAAACTTTAATTAGATTTTGCTGTAAATATGTATAAAAAATCGAGTTTTTAGTAAATGAATTTAAATTTCTAAGGTACAAGAACTACAAGTACCAGTTAATCAAATATGGAAATAAAATCGATACGTGGAAATTATTGAATTGAAATCAAATAAAAACAAAAAATAATTAATTCTAATACTAAAACTTAAATTGTCACTAAACATCAAATTTTATTTTCATATCAGTGTACGCGTTTGAAATTTTATTAAAAAAAAAACATTTTTCTTAGCATTTTTAGTTTGCGATCTCAGCTTGAAAGCAAAATCCCAGAATTTTAATGATATGTTTATACAATTGTCAGCGCACTTAACACACTCACACACACACATATACACTTACAGTACTCTTGTAAGATGCGATGATCAAACAATTCTATATTTAGAGCGTTAATCCATTTATGTGTGGAATATATATGTGTAGAGAAAATAATTGCCTAATTGTTTCTCAATAACGTAAATACCCGCCCATTGTGTGTGCGAGTGCTGTATAAATAAACATTAAGCTATTATCGTTTAAAAATAGCGCTTTTCATAACTAATATATGCGTTATGTAATGCTTGATTATTAATAGCATGCGATATTACAATTTCTTATAATAGCGCTTTCAACTACCGTTTTTCGCAAAAGGTTATAAAATTTCACATAATTATGTGAACTATAAGTTAAAAATAATTTCCATCCAATTGTTTGAGATCAATACTTTTTTATTTCAACTATAATTTCGTTAAAAAATTATAAAGGAATTTTGTTGTGTGTAAGCTTCCATACATAATATATATTACAGTAATTGAGTTATACGAACAAAGAGACAAGAGATTGCAAAAAAAAGAGTATCGATTTTACATAGAATTAAACGGGATTTTCATTTATGCAATCAATGCGAGAGAAAAACAGGTTTTTTAGATGCATAATAAGCTGAAATCCGATGCGATTGCAAAACATAGTGTAATGTTATGTAACAACTTTTTTCTTACTGCATCACTCCTTCTAACGAACACACGTGTGTTTTCAGTATTAGAGATATGATCTCTGTTTGCCGTACACACGCTATATTAGGTTTTTACAGTGTTTGTGTTAACGGTCCTAATGGTTTGACTATATCTCAAACCACAAATTGATACCACAAAACTAAATCATACTGCTATCTCAATACAGTATAAACCATGTAAAATACAAACCACTTGGTTAAGAGCTTTTTTTTCGTTAAAATGTTGATGTTTTATGAAACAATTCTAAATTTTTACAATTATCTGTTACTAAAATATCCGTTTTTAAAAAAAATTAAAAACATCCTCATGTAAAACCACGAAACAAAACATGATTTAAAAAAAATTAATTAAAAGCAAACGTTCAGCATCTTTAGTTCGTGCAATAAAACAACCATATTCACACTTAATGAGATTAATTTGCTAAAAATAATCTTAAGTTATCTTAACATTAGTAAAACAACATTACGGTAACGCTTTTATTAAGTTTCGTTTCTATTATCAGCAATGTGTGAACAATAAAAAAAGAAAAGATAAAAAAGTAAATGTTAAAAAAATGCAAATTACAATTTTAAAATTCACACTTTTCTTTTTTTCAAAAATAATTATTGTTTTTCATTAAAGAAATTTCAATCAAAATATTGATTATACGTTTTAAAAAATTGAACGAAAAAATGAGTATAGTATTTATTAAGCATTTAGCAATAATACTTTCTAAGTTAACCAAAAATGGCCAAACATTATGAGTAGTCGTTGTCGAGAGCTCATGAAATTGAAAGCTTGTGGGTTTGAAATTAAAATTTAAAGGCTTCCTGTGTTTGTAACACAAACAACAAAATGAATATTTTCTCATTCTTACATACGTAAGTGAGAGATAACTTTAGAATGAGTTTGTAACGAATTTCTTACAAAGTAAAATTTTATGGCTTAAGAATTTTTTATTTTTTTTCGGTCCATTAAAAAGAGAAATTATGATTATAGTGTTTGACTCGCTTACGTCTTTAATCGGTTTGTTGAGAAATCGTATTACGACTGCCCAATTAAAAGCGCTTTAAAGAAACGTTAAAATTATTGTTTGATTAAAATTAATACAATTAAATTAATTGTTAAAATTTATTTCCATTTTTTGCTCATTGAATTCAATTAAGTAGTGATTCTAACCTACGATATCGACTAACGATTTTTTCATAATATAAAAAATTGTCTAAAAAAAATTTTAACTTACAAAAACACATTATACGTCGATTACGTATTACAGAGTAATAAAAATGAAAAAAAAATTAAAAGCTAATCACGAATTCAAAGTTAATGTTCTTTATGCGCAAATCATAAAATAAAATAACATAAACAAGAACGGAACATGTTATTGAAAGCTCACTTTATAAGTAACTATAAAGTGCTAAAGTACTATGTGCTCTAATTTAGTTTATGCAAACTCTGTGCACACACACACACACACAAACAAGCCGACAGACGGTACTAACTGCTGGACAGATAACAGTTATAACCACTTCCATAATTTAGACTGTGAGCTAACATTTTTGATGGAAAAGTAATAAATAGCAAAAAATTATTGTTAATTGCTTAATATATTTTGTAATTTAAAGGCAATTTGAATAATTTGTTTGCTTAAAAAGTTTCAGATGATCGCAGAATTAATTTTTACTACAAACACACGTTTAGTTTAGTTAACAAAGTTGTAAACACAAAAGAAATCGCAAATAAAAAAGTTTTGCAAAAAATAAAAAACACTTGACATTTGTTGTCACAAGTGCTTGACTCGATGAAACTCGAGTTAAGTTTAATTAAATAATAATACAAACCAAAATAATTTAAACTAACATTAAGTTATTAGCATATTTATCTAAATTTTGTTGTTGTAATACCTTTAACTGTATGTAGAGATTGTCACCAATTAATAAAACTTAAATAACATTTAAAATGAAATTTTAGCTGATAGAAGCAAAAAAGAAAAGAAAAGAAAATCAATTGCAAAGCTATTAATTTTATTAAAAGAATTGTTTATATATTTCGCTGCGGTTATAAAATTACGATTTCTGTGATTCAAACAGCATTCGCATTAAAACAGAGTAATAATAAGTTCTAAACTAACATTTAGAGTTGTAAAAGTCAGCAAAAATATCTATAAAGATTTCTCTAAAATATGCGCAAAAAAATCCATTTTATTATACAGTTTTGAAAATCCAGTTCCTTGTGTTCGACAAAAAATAAGAATACAATAACAAGCTGTTACTAACATGTAAATTATCCAGAAATTGTTTTTAAAAAATAAAATATCAATAACAGTATTCTAGTCTATATTTATAAAAGAGTAAAAAAAACTTTAATAACTAATTTTCATTTTATTCGCTTATAGAAAATCTTACGTCTACTCATACAACACAGCACAAGGTTATCTGATTTTTACTATATCATAAAAAAGCTTTTAAAATGAACATCTTATTTATCTTTTAAATTTTTCGTCAATATGCTGCTCAGTAGAAGTATTATTCAAATAATAATAAAACTAAACTATACGACGACTACGTTTTGGTTATAATAGCGCGTTTAAATATAACTTTATTCACTGCTCACACTGAGAAAGAGAATGCTGTAATAATAATAGTAGATATCAATAAATTCCACATAATATTTGAAAAATTCGCTAATAAAACCTAAGATTGCGGAATGAGTTGTTTTTATATTGCATTTTGCTTTGCTATTTTCATTCAATGTTAAATATTAACCAGACTGCAAACAAATAGGATACGAGATGAGGTCTTTTTATGGATTTTAGTTTTCTAACAAAATTTTTGGCTCACTTGTCTCAAGAGCTTATGGATTTGACGATGTCATGTAAAATTTTTATGATGCTAATAATGCGAGCAATTTAAAGTCACAAAAGAAAATGAGCTCAATTATAAATGTTACGGTCTTGTTTTTAATTATTGCCAGGACAAGGTCGCAATTTAAATTATAATTTTTCATTTAATGTGTTACAAATTATGACGAGCATTAATGAATTAATAACATTAAGTTCTAATCGCTAATTTTTATATAACTAACTATTTTTTAATGAGACAAACTTTTTTGGTTGCCTTCTATCCGCTAAAGATGCCACTAATTTATATGTTACTGTTGGCAAACACGATTTTCATCCCACATCGATACGTGATAATTTTCATCTAATTTAATATGTTTAACTTGTTATAACTCATTATGATCATAAAATGAAAGGTTGTTTAGTCGATTTGAATTAAAACATCATACTTTAGCCAAGTTTTTGTTTCTAAGCGGGGCTTATCTAATAAAATATTAAAGTTATAATAGCGATATATTTTGTCTGATATAATGTACATTTGGTGAGGTGGCAACACCTCCACCAAGATTTTCTAGAAATGTTCACAAAATTAAATAAAAATGACTGAAAATTTTTCAATAACTTTTATATTTTAAAGGTGAATTTTTTATTATAAGATTATAACGATTTAAGATTGTAATTTTATTAAAATTATAGATAAACTAAATTGTAGCAAATTAGGGTATACTATAATTATCACATTCATGGTCTTAATTTTACCGCAAGTAATCTACACAACAAATAAAATTAAGTAATTGAATGAAATTTGTATGGCTTTAGGTTTACCAAAACGGGTTGTTTACACAAACTTTTAAATAATTTGGTTAAAATAAGCGATCACAATGCAATCTGTATTATTTCTTTATTTAAAAATAAAACGACATCATTTATATTCTAAATGAATGTCAGTCTAAGATTAAAAAAATATGTGGAAAATCTACAGTATTTTATTTTAGTTGAGATCAGTTTAAAACCGTTAAATTTTTAACTATTAAAAATTTTAAAGTTTTTCTTATATTAATGATAGAACGTTTAACTAGAGTCTAAAAAATTAATATACCAAAGGTTAGTGTATAACGTAAAAGGTTATTCAGTGATTTTGTTTTTATTTATCGATGTTGTCATCGCAATTCTGATTGGCTAACGAGTAGCGTCACAAACATTTGACAACTAAAATGCAGCGCTACGCGTGATATGTGAGCGAAACTCTCTCTCTCTCTCTCTCACAACAACACACAGTGTAGTAAAGTGTAGACACACAAACGTAACCACGAAAGCGAGAGTTGACACCCATTTGAAGCATTTGTCAGACGTGACGCAATACACGCAACACATACATAGAAAAGTGTTAGCATTAGTATTATTGACAAAAAAAAGATGGATGCTAACGTTAACGCGTACGTCTCGATTAATTGTACGCAACAATCATCGCTCGGCTCTCAAACCAATCAATTGACACCAACGCAGCCGTACGTGAGAATCGTTGAACAGCCGGCAAAGTGTGCGCTAAGATTTCGGTACGAGTGTGAGGGACGCAGCGCCGGATCCATTCCTGGCTGCTCTGCCACCGCTGACAGCAAAACCTATCCCACAATACAAGTGTGCAATTATCGCGGCTCTGCGGTTGTGGTGGTGTCGTGTGTGACCAAAGAGCAGCCGTATAGACCACATCCTCACAATCTGGTGGGCAAAGAGGGCTGCAAGAAGGGTGTGTGCACTATGGTTATCAGCAATCCAGACATGATGTGTTCGTTCACTTCTCTCGGCATTCAGTGCGTCAAACGGAAGGACATCGAGGATAGTCTCAAATTACGTGAATCCATTAAAGTCGATCCGTTTAGAAGTAATTTTTCGCAAATATTATTTTTCTTATTTCGTATTTAAATTAAATAACGAGGTTTATCTCGAAACCATTTTAATTAATACCGTAGTGTTTTCTTGAATTGTCAAACTTTTCTCGCGTTTTCTTCGTAGTATTAGTATTCAAACTAATTATTTTTTAATCAATATTTTATTCTTGATTAGTTTATATCTTTTTCTAATCATCCAGTTATTCATTTTGCTGACATTTACAGATACAGTATTTCTTATTAATATAATCGTTTGTAATGTAAACATTTCCCATAAAGGTTTTGTTTATTTACTAATGCTTATTACATTTTAGAAAAAATACCATAAATTATACGATCTATTATCTATCGATATAAACATCTATTTTTAAAATTTAATATTTATTTGACATTTAATTGCTTTGACAGCTGGTTTCAGCCATAAATCTCAATCCTCAAACATCGACCTGAATGTGGTTCGACTATGCTTTCAAGTATTCATCGAAGGCGCAGATAAGGACAAATATACAGTACAACTGCCACCAATAGTCTCTGATCCGATATACGATAAAAGTAATCAATTATCTGTGCAACAATAACCTTACGACTAATACAAGGATATGGGCGTAATAAACACATGATACATGCCATTAGTATTTAAATTCAAATTAAGCATTGAAATTTTAAATACTGCGCAATTAATTTAATGATCGTCAATATTATGCAATAAAATAACATAATTACTAACGTTAATAATAAACGCTAGATTTCTACTCAATTTTAGCAGTGTTTTGAGGTTTATGTGGTTTACCATATAATTTTTTTAAAACAATTCTGGATTAATTTTATAAAATGTGTTTATTAACGCTGGTATCGCTGTATTTTCTGTATGAAAAGATATTAAAAAATAGATAAGATTTTACATATTTTAATCACATTTCTAAAATTTGAATTGAATAGAAGCGATGACAGAGCTAACAATAACAAAACTATCGCACTGTTCAGCGCCGTGTTCTGGAGGAAACGAAGTGATACTGCTGTGCGATCGCGTCACCAAAGACGACATTCAGGTGCGCTTTTTTCAAGAGGTTAACGGGCAGCTAATATGGGACGCGATGGCAGATCTTCAACCCAGCGATGTGCACAAACAAGTGGCCATCTGTTTTCGAACGCCTCGCTACTATAATGAAAATATCTCGCAGCCAATCACCGTTCAATTACAGCTGAGACGACCATCGGATGGGTGTACGTCTGATCCGAGAGCGTTCCAGTTATTGCCGCGCGAAGTGGATCCCGACGGCTTAACGAGAAAACGCCAGAAGATCGAGGAGGGATGTCTCGAGAGGTTTCTGCGTGAGAATAATATAATTGCTGGTTCGAACACGTCGTCGCCGTTGACCGCCAAACGAGAAATGATTCACGTGCCGCGAATGGCAGCTAATATTAAAGTAAGACTTGTTTATTATTGATTTTTACGCTATTTTTGTATTCCTTGTTTTAGTAATTTATGTATTTTAAAATTATGTGCCGTTTTATTGAATTGATCGCAGTATTCGTGCTGATAATAATATTAATAATTTTTGATATGTAACGGTTAGATCGAACCACTAAGCAATCCTCAGACACCTTTGCTGTCAATGGGTGGTTCGACATCATCGCAATCAACGTCATGGACATCGCAGCAGCAATTCATAAGAATACCGCAGCCACCGGTGCAGCAAACGAACGCCACTTTCCAACAAAGACCTCAAATGGACGTATTATTATGTCAGTCGAATTATAACCAGCGAACAATGTCGCAGTTATCTCAGGGATCACCACAACAATCTCAATCGGAATACATTATACCCAACTCTCAGCCCAATTCCCAGCAAAATCAGAAAAGTTTCGTCACATTATCGCCAATGAATCCGCTGTTACAGGCGCTCGACTCTCATCATTTGGAAAATTGTAACGCAAATCCGATTAACAATAATAATATCGTGAATAATATTAATAATAATTTAAATACTACCGATAATAACACGTCGAACGGCATAACCGAAGAAGTGACGGTAAAGTTTGACTCACTAGGACTCGATATCGACTCGTCTGAGCTGTTGAGTGACATTAACTTCAACTCGATGTCGATTATGTCCGTAATAATGGATTCGGACAATAACCTGACCCTCAATTCGGGAACATTGCAAACACCGCAACCAATCGACATAAGCAATGGCGACGAATCGACGCGTAATCTCATGGACAGTCCGTCACAGATGCAACGCTTGCATAACAAGTTAATGCAACTCGAGGGTAATGACAATCAACGTATTTAATGCCAATCTATACTCCTCTCACTCGACAACACTACTTACTATATATACCTTTTAAGTAGAAATACCTTTTTAAATAATAAAATTAATACTCATTACTGGTTAATATTAATCATTGTTATCACAAAATAGATGAATTTTTATCCAAGAATTTAGTTTTCAGCCATAAGTATATTGTATTCATTTTCTCATAATCAACTTTAAGATTTTTTCTCTCTCTATTTACCTTACATTTTACTTTTATAATTGCTTTTTAATTTTGGAAAACATTTATATAAGACAAACATTTAAAGGATACAAACTATAATCATATAAACATTATTTTTTTTGGTATATTTTGGGTCACATTATTTTAATTATTATTTTATTATTATTATAATTATAAAATCAAGCCATTTTTTATCTTTAATCAACTTTCCATAAATTTTTTAATTTCGTAAACACATTATTATAATTATAATACTATTATTAATTTCGAGAAATTACATTCCCATTTAAAGTTTACTTAATCAATTTAAAGCACACATTATTAAATTATCATTGATTTTTTAAAAAAAAATTTAGATTTTGTTTCGAAACAAATTTCATGTGCTTTTTTATATTTAAAACAGAAATATATATATTTTCAATCATTTTAATATAAGCGATATATACGGTATAATGAGAAATATATATATATATATTTCCCATTCTATGACAGTGCAGTATAAATATAAGTTTATAAATATAAATGTTACGCGATGTTGTTGTGTGTGTGTTATTTTTTTGTATGATTTTTTTATATGATGTTTAATTTTTTTTAGTATTAAATTTGCTCAAATTACTGTTAAATGATTGAGTTTTTATATTTGCCTCTTATTATACGAGATTATAATTATATAAAGTGTAATAATCAAATAAAATGTTATGTTTTGCATTTAACCATTAATTGTAGTTTATTTACAACTATTTTTTCATTAAAAAGTAAAGTTTGTTTTTTTTCGTTGTTAATTTGAATTCAATAATTTGTTTAGTCTGGGATTTGGTTAACTTAACTAAATAATTGATAATTTAAAAAACTATTGTTTAAAAACTACACATTGTTTCAAATCCCTAATCTATAAAACGCTTCAAATTAAATACAGTTTATCTAAATAATCGTTAAAATTGACTAATAATGTATTTATGTATTGTTCGTAATGCGCACATATCTAAACTTTTTAGCACTGATTTAACAGTGTATTCATAAAATTATTATTAATTAACACAAAAAAACAATTAGAATGCGAGTAACAATATAACACGCGGACCAGTATTATAGCGAAATCATCTATTTTTAACTTTATTACAAAAATGCGAACTTTTTCGATTAACAAACTTTTAAAGATAACTGAATAAATTGGCAATTGTTTGAACACGCGATACAAAAATAACACAAAACAGAAATAACAGTTTTATCACAGTTTCAAATCAATGGCAATAAAAAAATAGCAATGAAATCAAAGTTAATATTCAGACAATTGCTCGCTGGACTTGTTTTGGTGGCGTCCATCTATATTTTAGTAGCGATCAGTGTTTTATTAAAATGTTATCAATTAATATTTATAATCATATTCGCGAGCGTTTCTGTTGTCGGTTATCTATCAATTAAATACGGCTACAGAAATGGATCGCTCTATGGGTTTGATTTGCGAAACATTTTAGACAATCAATTAAATGACGAAGAACTGAGCGATAATGACGAACAGATTAACGAGAATAACGATAATCAGGTGGTAATTCACGAAAATTTACGTTTTGACGGCGGAATGCAGTACAATCTGTTCGATAGCTGTCCAGAGGGCGGAGATAACTATTTGGCCGCAAGAAACGCGTTTTTCGTGTATCACATTCATGTCAATACACGCAATGATATTAATGATTAAACTGGCAATTAATTAATTAACCATTCGCTCATAAAAATTGTGTTTTATAAACTTTTATAAACGTTAAAAAAACTATTCAAATTTTGTGTAAATTCTCGCAATTGTGTAAATTTTTGCTCATAAAATGTAAATTTAATCAAATTTCTACTAAATAAAAATAACATTAATAATTTCATACTGACGGCTAGTAAATAATTCTTCATTATAAGCTTATGTGGGAGTACTGTGCAGTATAACTTAATAAACAACTACCGGTACAGTATTTCCTGAAACGACTAACTTTAGATGTATTTTTATTATAAGCGCGACAAAGGTTAAAGTCTAATAAAGAAGGAAACAAATTTTCGCAGTAACTAAATACACACTAATCATGTGGTATAAGCTTAAGTTTATCAGTTTGATCTATGCATAAATAAGATTGTGATGTTTATTATTTATTTTCTACTATAAGTTGTGAGTTGAAGTTAAAAACTGTTTTTTAAACGCCAACAAAAACATGAGTTGCACGCGTGTGTCATATTTTTATTATTAATTGGTAGAAAAAAATTATAGTTAAATACACTAATATTAAAAGATTTTATTGACAAGAGTTGCAAATGTCTATCCGAAAACAAATTTTTTTAATAAAAATATTAAAAGATTTTGATATAAACTTACATAGTATGATAATATCACCACTAAATTGAATAAGAAAAATAAATATTCGCTTATATAGTAATAGTTTAAATAACTAAATTCGTAAAAATTAATTTTTTAAAACTAATAATAAATTAAAATAAAATCTCGATTATATATAAAATATTTATTTATATATAAACGATTAATATTAAATTAGTGTTTACGTGATTCACAGAGAAAAACATTAATTATTAACAAAAAGTGTTCCCCTATTCGACAAAAAAATAAAATAAAATATTTGCACAAAATTATAAGGCAAATATTAGTACAATCCGCGAAAAGTTAATGTTTTTTTCGTATAAAACCGCTTTATAAACACTCGCGCTAAAAACAAATTTTAATTTACAGAAAGAGGGAGACAATGAGATACGAGTGAGTGGGCAATGAGTTATCTATTTTTCTAAAAATAAAACAATTCTTTATCAAATTTTAATCTTTGCTTATATCATATAACTGTTTTTGAGCAAAATATCGAGATATAATACAGAACTGCGTTATGATATAAGTTAATAAAATCTTGTGATTAAATATAAGTTTATGCGAAATTCAGATTATTATTTAAAAGCATTTATTTTATTTAATTAAATAATTTGTACGAAATTGTCATTACAATTGCTTTTTTAAGTGAACACTTAAACTCGCAGAATATTATGGGTATAATAATAGCTTTGAAGGAGAAAGAAAAAAAATGAGTTTTACAAATCGATTTTCTAAGGAAATTTAACGATAAAAACTATTTATCACATGATAAATTAAATAATATAACTTATTTACGTATAAAAAAACAGGAAAACATTCGACACATTTAAATATAAAATAACTTTTTCTTTATAGTGCATGTGTTAAAAAGTGTGTGAATACAAACGAGAGTTTGATTTTCTCTTTTTTTTACAAAATAACGAGAGACGACGAGTAAGAATGGTATTTCAGGTTATAATAGTAATGCGGTTTTATACGATTTTTTTTGCTCACTATTTCAGTTTTATTTATAATTTAATTTAATTAAGGACTAAAATCTTAGTGCAAATAAAGTCAACCTTTTGATTTGACTGTTAGATTTGAGTTCGCGTGATTCGAAACCGCTGACGAACGCCGCCGCTCTTTCGCTAAACTGTCTTCATGTTCTTTGATCACACGCTTCTGGTAGTTTTGCGCCATCGAGTTGATAATCGAGACGAGAAAATAGGTGATCATACCGATCACTATCCACTCGAATATGGTCTGAAGCCACGACACTTCGCGAATACTTTGCGAACCGCTGTGCAGACTCTTCTTCTGCTTCACCAAAAATTCGCGCAGCGGTTCGTGGAGAAACTCGCCGATATAAGGAATATTTCGGCTCTTCTCGACGAACAGCTCCACGTAATTCTCGTTGAACGCCACGATCACGAAAAGCTTTTGTATATGCATTTTGATCACTGCTTTGCCGATAAGAGTGGCGCCGAAAAACGTCCAAAACGGTACCAGAGAGTAACCGCACGTAATGCCCGCGAGATCGAACAACGGGTTCGGTATCGAAGCGCACGCCAGTATACCGAAGAATCCAACTTTTGTGACCAGTCTGATCATTCGAGCTCTCAATCGTTTGTATAGTGATTGCTGAGCAGCGATATTAACCATCTCTCCATCGCCAGAAATCTCTTGCGCCAATTCTGGATCGAGATCTTCCTCCTCTTCGCCGGAAAGTCGATGAGCGCGCGCCACAAAATAGGGCGGCAATTCACCCAAAGCGGTGCCAGCGCCCCACATGAACGCCTCCAGCCTCACCTTTGCCATTATCGACCACACACTGATGGCGGCCGAGGCCTGAGTGACCGCTGCGTCGGAATCGGGACAAATAATTTGGTCGGGATATGGCGGCGACGGAAAATCGAGTGATTCGCACTCATACGCCGCTAATGTCACAGACGCTATGTGTGGCCCCTATTAATAGATCACATGTACATTAATGATTAGGAAATTGTAGTTTTATTAATTAGATTGTATAGCAGAGTACAAGTGTTGGCAAACTGACAAAAATGTTTTTTTTTTCGTGCATAGACTTATACTGTACAGTACAGTGCAGTGCAATCATATGATAAGAACACACTGATCTTTAAGAGGAAAAAGAAATATACGTCTACACATAATTGCTTACTAAGTATAATAAGAATGTGTGCAAACCAGTACCAAAACCGACAGAAGAGAGTATTCCGAGACCACACCAGTAAAGTGACCACAAGAGCTGCGATCGTAATACTGCGATGAAGCGCTGGTGCGGTCCGTCGACACGCGATAACGCGAGTAACGCCAACGCTAACAGACAGACACACACACAGCTACGCGTGTATAGCAGTGTCCACTGAACTAATCTCGCAATGATTCCGATCGACTCACGAATCGCGTAATATATGGTCACTAGTGGTCGCCTCCAGAGCACTATAGTCTTCACATCGCATTCCGGTGACACCGAGAGTCGACGATTGAGCTCAGCGTTGGTGTCACTCAATAGCGAGTGCACGCCATTCGAGAGCGCCTGTTGACCATTACTGACACTGTTGTGATTGCGTTGTTTTGCGCTGTGTTTTGTTTGTCTGGCGTTTGTGTACTCGTGAGCGGTTGTGAAAGACTTGCTACGAATTCTTTGTTTCGAGTCGTTTGACGCCGTTTTCGTTTTCGCGATTTGTTTGCCGCTCCGAAGACGCAGTGTGTCCGACATTACCACAGATTAGGTTTACGAGTTGACTTATCAGCAGTTTAATGATAAGAGGCAAACAATGACAATGGATTATTGTTTTAAAACAGGCGAAACTTCACACAAATATTAAGGTGACGTTGAATATCACGCAAAGCGCAAGCATTTGCACGCCAAGTACGTAACGCTACACAGCATTGCACACACACTGCACTCAAGGCATACACTACACACTGACACTACAATCCAACCATACACTCTGTACACATCACACCATCGCTCTTTTTTTATTTTATACTAGAGTCAGGATTTTAATGGTTAAATTTGAGTCTGTTTCGCAAAATTCAGTTAACATTTTGATAACATTTTTAGCTTCATTGTAGTTATAATTAATTTGATTAAATTAAAAATTTAATAAACTTTGGTTTTGCTATTTGGTTTGATTTCATTTCAAAAACATTTTAAATTTTTAAATATAGTCATTATAAATCGCTTTCTGATAGTTTTATTTTTACAAACAAACCAATTTATTATAAAAAATTTTAATTTCATAATAAGTGTTTTAAAATCTTTATGATCCCTATCTTTAAAACTTTTTTTATGATCGATGTATGATTTCTCACTTGTAATTCATTAGTGTTCTAAGTCACTAAGGTTTTTACTAAAAGGGAAAAATGTTAAATACTTCACAGAAATAGCATACGGACTGTTTATTTCTGAGTGCGGATCAGTCTCATTCAGACGCTAATCACACTGATTACAGCTGTGTGTAATTAAAAAAATCAGAAATGAGTTTTTTATGTCTTAGTTCTGCGTAGTCATGTATGAACGGCACTCACTTAACTGCTTTAAAACTTTTAGTTTGAAACTTTAAAATATATTGAAAATTAAAAGTACGCGCAGTTTTAAAAGTTGTAGCGCTCTCTCCAAACTATACGATGAAATTATTTTGGTTATCAAACCAGATTAGGGTCGATTCCCAATCCTCAGCTGTGAGACACCCATGTTTTTTAAATCAAATATTTTTACAAACACAACACAACTCACAAAAGCACAAACATAACACATGGTAGTATTATTGACTATATAATAGTAAATGTTTGTCAGTCTAGAGAGTGCACTGTTAGCACTGTTTTGTTTATACTATTCATCAAAACATTCAAAACACTGCGTGAGTGTCTGCGACTGTCATCAAATGCCGTCGAAGAAGAAGAAATACAATTCTCGATTTCCACCGGCGAGGATCAAGAAGATTATGCAGAGCGACGAAGATGTGGGCAAAGTGGCGCAAGTCGTGCCCATTATTATATGTAAGTGATTATATCATGTGATTATATATATATGATTGTAATGTCATAACAGTATTATTTGCGCACTTTTGTCGCAAACATCACTGTTTGTTTATTTATTTAATTTATATCAAATTTTTTCGTCTATAAACTTTCGTTTTGTTTTGGTATACAGCGAAAGCGTTAGAGATATTCGTGGCGTCGCTGTTACGAAGTTCTTCGGATGTGACGCGAACTCGAAACGCGCGAACACTCACTCCGTCTCACATGTAAATTACTATCATATATATTCAGTAATAAATAATTTTGATTTGCTGATTATGGCAGAAAAGCGTCCATTTTGTCCGATAATCAGTTTCATTTTCTGCGAGATTTGGCGCAAAGCATACCAGACGTGAACACATCGTGCGACGACGAAGAAGACGCGAATAACACCGGTAACACAACGCCGAACGCATTAACAGTAACCGCACCGCGACTTCAGCGCAAGTCATCGCAGAGTAAAACATCGTCGACAACAACCACAACCACAAGAAGCAGTTCAACCACAACGGGTCGAACCCGTGGACGACCAAGAAAGAGACCAATCGAGTCACAACAGACCTCTATATCACCGCTGCAACACATCGAAGAGCACGAACAACATGAGGAGGACGAAGAAGAAGAAGAAGAAGATGAGGACGAAGACGATGAGGAGGACGAGGAAGAGGAAGAAGAAGACGAGGAACAGTCGAAACAATGACAGACCGATTGTTGACACATTTATTCAAAATAAATAGAAAGTTATATGATATATTGTTAAATAAATAATTTAATTCATTATATAAATTCGGTAATTAATATTTTATCACACAAATGTATATCTCTTTTATCTAAATAATTAAGTATAATTTTTTTTCATTAATGTAATAATTATTACGTATGATTATTATTATTGATACTTTGTAAAACATTACTACACACATAAATTATATAAAAAATCGATAATTTAGTAGAGAAATATTTGCAATAATGAGCGGCACTGCGCAGCACACACACACTCTAATATATATTTTTTTAATCAAATCAAAAAAAAATTTCATTGTAACTCTTATTATAGTTGTTTACTATAAAGAAATTCATAGAAAATTGTTTTGTTTTTTTTGCTGATCTGTACAAATTCGGACAATAATAATGTTAAAAATTTAATAATGTAATACACGTGAAAACATTTTTTTAAAAAAAAGTTGAAAACTCGTTATCGAGTAAATAAACGAATGGTTGAGACCAACTAACCATTTATTTAGTACTAAACGATGACGTTTTTATTTTCGGTGGCAGTGTTGTCGGCTTTCACTCGCAATCGCGATCAGTCTTTGCAATGGTTTGCTTACTGATAACCATAGTAACGGCACACACGTTATAGCTTTATTGAGAGAGCATTGCTTAAAACAACGTGTGAATGCATTAAAACGAGTTTTAATACTAAGTGATGATTTACTAACGATATTTCAAAAAATCAAAAATGAGATGCGATTACAGTAACGATTACGACTACAAGCGAAATGTTATCAATTATTTCAACAAAAATCAAGTAAAACTGTGCCACAAATGTTTGCTACGATTTTGTAATTATAAATGTTGTGATTACTATAAAAACTGTGATAATAGCAGAGACAGCGGCGAAACATCGGTATTAGACGCGTTGATACCGAGGTTCGCTCGCAATAATAATAATAATAATGACAATAACGCGTTACCATCGCTCGGAGATGTGTTGGCATCTGATGACTGTTTCTCGTGCATCGGTTTACTATCGAATGACTACTGTCACGAAATTGTGGACCAAATAATGGATGACTCGCTGTCGCCGAAGACGTGCGCGCATTCGTTCACCGCATTTCAGCTTCAGATATCGCTTCCGGTTTCGGTTACGCTCAGAAACGAACTGATTGTCGCTAAATTGCGACACTATTTCGAAGCAAATGATCACGAAATGAGTGTCGACTTAGTACAGCTATTTTCGGTCAAAGATATTCTTCGAATGATACTGTGCCACCAATTGTCCGCAAAATTGTCAGTTCCTTTCGACAGTAACTCGCAATTTCTGGTAGCAATCAATTTCAGTCATGACGACTCGCACGCCGAGTGTCAGCGCCTCTTCGAACTGTGTCCGCGAACTTTTTTCCCGAAAAAGTGCAAAAAATCGATGACCGAATCGTTTGTGAATCGCACGTCAATCGTGCGAACACTGGACTCGATTCGGAGCGATATTGTGATCGATTGGCGTTTGAGTGGCACAGCAACGCAGTGCAAGGTATCGTCAATAGTGTTACACAACGAATCGCTTTTTATAGCTGGAAGGTATTCAAAGTTCAGCCGATGTTTGCCGCAAACGCCGTGGATATTGAACGGTGTCCGACATCTAGAGACATCTGTGGAAGAGATCATTACCGCCGCAGTCAAACAATCGATTGACTGCGATGACACCAAATTTAGCGCTTCGGGTCGCGAAGACGTTGACGTTCGCATGTTGGGTCGCGGACGACCTTTTATTGTCGAAATTATTAATCCAAGACGAATGTCAGTCACCGGTGAACAACTGTCGCGTATTCAGTGTTTGGTTAATGTGCCGAACAGTGATATTGCGGTAAGAGATCTGCAAATGGCGAACAAAGATATCGTTCAAAGCAAACTAAAGGAAGGCGAGTCGGAAAAGACGAAAACCTATCGAGCGATCTGTTGCATGTCTCGACCATTAACCGATTCCGACATCGAAAAAATAGCGAAAATCGAGAATCTAGTTCTATCTCAGAGTACGCCGATTCGCGTACTTCATCGGCGAACGCTCTCGAAACGTCCCAAACATATTCACAAACTTTGTGCCGAAAGAATAGCTGATCACACGATTGTGGACGAAAAGTTTACGAATGACTCGATTGATGCGAAAGTTTTTAGTCTCACATTAGTGACCGAAGCGGGAACTTATATCAAAGAGTTTATTCACTCGGATTTTGGTAGAACTGAGCCCAGTTTAGCAACGCTTTTGGGCGATTGTGTCACTGATATTATACAGCTCGATGTCATGGAAATTAACATGGATTGGCCTCAAGTTATCGACACTAATGATTGTTAATAATTCGATAATTCGATTATTATGCAAATGGACATATCAGTCTTTGCCTGCATTTGTATTCAATTAATAATATTTATTTTGTTTACGCAAAGTGTTCGGTTGATAAGTTGATAATATATAAATAATATATTAAATATCGATTAAATTTCAATGTTAAATCATTTTCCTCACTCATTTTATTTCTTATAAGTTATAACATATAAAAAAAGAAAAATTTGTGAACAAATAATGGGTTCTTTTGTTGTTTTTTTTTTGGTTCATTAAATATTGATATTGAAAATAATTTAATGTTTTTTGATTTTGATCGCACAATTTAACATTT